>JAOWBL010047558.1:0-24941 GCA_028564865.1 Zenarchopterus dispar | reverse complement strand
TTATTATTATTATTATTATTATTATTATTATTATTATTATTATTATTATTATTATTATTATTATTATTATTATGTTATTAATATTATCTTTTAATTAGGTGCCCCCATTTACAGTTATCTGCTTCTCTTTATATGTTAGTTATATATTTCACTTTCACAACAAATAATTTCTCAAGCTGTTTACGTGAATGACAGGACAAGAACATTGAGCAAACAAGAATAGAAATACAAGACTAGTTCTCAGATCTTCAAAAATGTCAGTGTGGAAATAAGGAAAAAAGAAATCTTGTGTGTATTACATAAATAAAAAAGTTGAGGAGATAATAAATCTCAATCATGTTTTAATTAGAATGGGGGAAAAAATGTATGCTTTATGTAAATGTGTTCATATTTAAACACCCTTCCCAGCAGCTCTGAATTTAAAAAAATGTGTGATTAAAAATGTGACTGAAATTCTGATTAGGAAAGAAAAACTGAATAACTTGCTACAAAAGTACCCTGGGCAGAACAACAAATTGTCCACCCTTATGAGCAAGGAATGCATGCTAAAAGAAACCAGTAGTGTTGAGAAAATGTTGACAATAAAAACAAAAAAGAAAGTATAATTCTCTGTAGAAATTTTCAAAAGTCAAAGAGTAAGAATATTAATAGCATAAGCTAGTAAACTGGTGTAGATTTTTCAATTTTTATGACTCTATACACAGAACAGCTGAGACAATGTCACCTCCAGGGAAGATTTTACTTAATTTAGCAAAACAATGCCAAGCTACATTCTGCAAGTATAAAATCAGCATACGTCAGTGGTAGAAGAGTCCAAGAGTTTGACTAAACCACTTGTAGTAATGTTCTGTCAACTGGTGAATATATTCAGAGCCTTATACAACAATAACAAATAATGTCATCTTGAACCATTGACATATTACCTTCAATAAAACATAGCTTTTGTCCATTCAAAAACACATTTTTTTAAAAGAAAAGGTGATATAAAAATGTGCTTAAAATGTGCTTTTTTCTATTGGTTTTTCTATTTTCTGATTTTAGGCCATAATTTCTGTGTTGTGTCCCTCGATATAAAACAGAAGTTTAAATGTACAAATTTAATTGCTATTGCAGCACACTGTTGTACTGTTTTTATGTTTTTTTTGTGTGTGTTTCTTTTTTTTGTGGTAATGGGATTGATCACCCATAAAACACTAATGCTTTACTTTACTATACACATACATATTGTATGTAGTTTGCTTGTTAGTGAAGGAGATATAAAAACTTTGATAACATTTTGAAATGTGTGCTTTATATATTTCATACTTTAAATACTGAAGCTTTACACAATATGTGTATGTTCATGTACTTACGCATACATTCAGAGTATAAAGGTGTTTGCTATGTACTCAACCCAACACTCGTATATCAACAAACACAACTCAGCCCCTCGTGAACGAGATAACATTAGTGAATCTGAAACCTCCAAAAGACAAAAGAGCACGGGCTGTCTCCTTGACAGAAGTTGTGGACAGGACACATTTTATTTGTGCGTCTTTTCTCACATTAATAGAGCTATGTTTTTATGGAGGACTAAGTGTTGAAATTATTCCTCCACCCTCTGTACTCTTTGCTATCAGCTTTGTCTGCAGGTGCTGGGACTCTGATGTGTGGGTAGTCCAGTACATGAATTATTTAAGTTTTGGCCTCACTTTATCTAAATGCGTGCACTTGCCTGCAATCAGTGTTTGCACACTTCACAGTAAAGCAGGACCTGAACTAAGTATGTGTTTATGTTGGAAATTACACCCTGTTAATGCAGGATGGAATTTCTAGTTCTGCTAATTTTTATTTCTTACATTTCACATTGCACAAAAAAAAAAAAACAAAAGAACAGTGTGGAGTCTGTTGTTACATTACCTCAGCAGAGCTTATAAAATTCAAACCAGTGCACTACAAAAAGTGCTTTTTGCAACATACACACCATAATTATTAAAAATGCAAAGGGACAAGTGATATCCCTGGGAGAATGGGAAGTGGCTGTCTTTGTACAACGCAAAAACACACAGTCACACACATGCGCATACATGGAGGAAAAAAAACACTGTGGACACGTCAGAGCGGAGCAAGAGGGGAACAAACGCTGACTGACGGTGACAATGGTGGCAGTGACAGCTTCCAGCGCCGTGGGACATGAATCACCGAGCTCCCCTCTCCTTCACTCAACACCTGCTGCTCTCCTCACACAAGCCGGCTAACCAGCACATGCACCATGACAATAAGAAGGAACTTGCGAGGCTTTGGACTTAAGGGAGCAAAAGAACCATGCAGAGTGAAATAACTTTGCATGTACAGTGACAAGGAAAAGTACTTGAACACTTTAGATTTAATTGGTTTGTTCTTTTTTTAAGTCATTGGCTCTAATGCTACTCAGCAAATGGATGACTGCAGATGAAACCGCTCCCTCTACCACAGTCACAGAGTTGCAACATCTTTACATAGAGGAGCGAAGCCTCCTCCTGCCCCGTCTCTTCTTGTAGACAGCATCAGTGTTGCGTTTCTGGGCGAGTCTGTTGTAAAGGTGAACACTGATGAAGTTCTATTCCTCCACCACCTTCATCCCAAGGAAAGAGTGTTTGGCATATTTCTGGTTCTCCTAAAACCCACAATAATCTCCTTTGACTTGTTCACATTCAAGATGAGGTGACTGATCCCACACCTCGATCCATCAGTCTTCTGTCCACCACTGATACCTCCAACAACTGCAGTAATTTCTGAAGATAATAAGATTCTGGTTTGTACTAGAAGCCTGAGGTGCACAGAGCGAAGAGAAAGGGTGTGAGTACAATTCCTTGTGGTGTTCCTCTGCTACTGACCAAACATGGTACTCTTTGTCTGTCTATTCAATGACTTCCATGTAGCGGACTCATGAACAAAGATATCCCCCAGTTCCATCCAGGTGATGAGGCCTTTAGTTGTTCTTTATTGGTTCTTCTTTCATCATTGAGGATCCTGCGTTTGGAGTCAAAGAATTGCCACGGTATTAAACTGTTTCTACTGTAAAGTGTCTATCTTTTTACCAACGTTATCTAGAGCAACAACTCTTGGTCATAGGCCTTCAGAGATCTTTTTTTTTTTTAAATTTTTACAAAGAATGGTTGACATCAGCAGATGTTTTTATGAACAGAAAACTTGAAATGTTTGTCTTTTTTCAAAGGAGCTCTAAGCCATACCTCCGATCTGATTTCAATTAACTGCATTTTAGGTGTGCTGGTTATTGACTCTAATTAGCTTGACTTGAGTTAATCGGTTTGTGGTGTCACTTACTTTTTACTCCAGCACAGTGAATAGATGTGTGGGATCAATAAAGATACGAGAAATTAATTAATTAAAGTGTTTGTTGTCTACATAAGCACGTTGTGTTGCTCCATTATTGTGACTTAGACTCAGGTCACAATTTATGTTAGTTTATGCAGAAAATCATCACGTTCTTTACACTTTACATACTTTTTCTTGCAACTGTGCCATTAGAAATATGAAAATGGCTTAATTTGTACATGACAACTTGACTTTTAGATAATGCTTAACATTCATTTTCACAGAGTGAAACAGCAGGAAGTACTCTGGAAAACTTTTTTCTGTCAGTTTCTGTCTTTCTAAATATTTTATCTATTTCTCTTAAATCAGAAAGATCAAGGGGAAAGAGCAATGAAGAATGCATATTACTCTGGAGGAGGAGGCTAACAGCTTCCCTGAAGCTTTCAGTCGTTCAGAGTTGGGAGCTACTCGAGGTCAGCGCCTCAGACTCGAGACTGAATTATGGAGAGAAGCATCCAGTCGTGCACACTATGTCATATCCCACAAACTAAACATCCTCTGAGCGTCTTGACATCAGGCATTCTGTTTGACAGCCTGAAGGCTCCAAAGTTCACTCGCTGGACGAGGAAGCTGCACGCAAGATGAACAACATATTTCAAATTTAAAGAAGAATGTTTCTATTCCAGGAGAGCAGATGCGTACACATATAAACAGAGCTGAATGGATTGTGTTCGTCTTCAGCTCATTCAGACAAGAAGAATGAGATGTGTCAGGGTAATATTTACCCTTTTTTGAATCAAAATTACAGCTTCTTTAATTATTTGATAATTAAAAAGAATCAAAGACATGCTTTGTGACAAAACTTCTTGGGCTTTTACATATATTAATGTACTCCTTTATCTACTCACTTGATACCTCAAAAATGCACTTTAGTGCATTCTGGTCACTTGTTTATCTGGTTTTATAAAAGCATTGAGGTCGGATTACACAAATCCCTAGAAAATCTTACTGTTACCACTTCTTTGTTGTTGTTTTTTAATGAACATTAATGCATATATTCCAAAAACATGCAACTACTTTACATCCTTAAAGGTTTTATTTAAATGTATTGATCCTTTCCACCTGGCCGACCAAATTAAAACAAAAGCCATTTTTTGCATTCATTCCAGTAGTCCCTTCCTCATCTTTACGGCCTGTCACAATGCTCCGTCTGTGTCATACCTCTAACTTACCAGCAGACGGAATTAGTATTCAGTCTGAGCTTTATCTGAGCTGGATGTCCTTTATGTCCCTCATCGATCCTCTGTCAAGTGAAACCATTGACTTTTCCCTCGCATGAAAGAGGAGGTCAACAGCTGGGATGGCGGTTTTAGACTTATAAAGCCCCTGCACACACACTGAGTCATGAAGTCGCGGCATACACACAAACATAAATATTCACGAAACACATGGGTGCTGTCATCAACCATTATAGCAGGGGAGCCGGAGCCAACCTAAACTTTATAGGCTCTGTCTCAGTAAAAGTCAAATATACTTGTCCCTCATAAATTATATTATTCTGAATGTCAAGAAAAAAAACTAAGTCCTACTTCAGCCTGACTCATTGTGATAACCGACAGACACAGCAATTACTGAACTGGGAAAATTTCTCTGCCAATCACGAAACAAAGTGTTACAAAGATGGTGATTAAGGAGAAGTTTTCCCCGGGCGGTACGCACTGACACAGTTTGAATGGTAAATGCCTGATTCACATTATAGACCATTCTTATGTGAAACATGGTGAGATAGTATGAATCAGAAAAAATAGGAAAAGCAATATAAAGGAGATAATACATGCAGAATGGTATCACAGACCACATCTGATCATTATCTCATTCTTCTTTTCACTGAATAGTTTCCATAGTGAGATTGTATAGTCACTAATGAAAGTTTTCTGTATAAAATATAATTTATCTGCAGCTGTTAATGAAGAATGTTAAACGGTTTGAATCAAAGATATCTTGTTTTTCTCATTAACATCACTTCAGGACTGTAACACTTTCCAGTAAGAGTTGCAATGGTGAAGACTTAGCACTATGTAGAGTTGAAATTCCTGCTTTCAACACTTTTGCAGCATTATAATTTTTCAGGTCTTATTTTGTCTTCATGCAAACAAAATGAAAGTTTTGCCTGTTTTGTTTAAAAATTCTGCACACAGTCTTTCTTAGGGACAGGCCAGGACTGCAAGCAGACCAGTTCTTCCTCAGCTATCCCTCAGTCTGATGTGCAGATTGTAATTGTGCATTATCTTATTGAAAAATGCATAAAAATCCCAGGAAAAGATGTCTTCAAGGCAGCATATGTTGCTCCACAATATCAACTGCATGAATGCTGCCAAGTGCGAATGACCTTTGCCAAGGGCTCTGATACAACCCCACACCAACACACACACAAACACACACACACACACACACACATACACACACACACACACACACACAGTGGCTTTTGGACTTGTTACAGATTGGATGATCCTTTTCATTTCTGGGCCGGAGCAGACAGCATTCTTTTTTTTTCTCTCCCACCAAATATCTGGAATACTGATCCATCTTACCACAATACATATTTCTATTACGTGGTGATCCATCCCAGATGCCCCCAAGCAGAGATTGGTTTGTGCAGCTCCTTTTCTGTATACTTGATTTCTATCCCTAAACTTCTTCTGTCCCAGCATTTATCTGGAATCTGCTGCAGGCTTGAAAAGCAGGAATGACTGTTAAATCAAATGGCTTTTATGACATAAAACATGAAATATCTTGTCTGCAATGAAATATAAATCAAAGAAAATGTAAGAATCAGTGTTATGTTTATTTGTTTATTTCTTGTTTGCGTTTCCAGTACTGTCCCCCTTATGAAAACCCATGAGGCTAGGAATATCCAAATCCAGAGCATCATTGAGCTGTCCATCAAAGTAAAAACAGTCGATTTAAAGAGCATTAAACTCAATGATATATGAAATTCATAACTGAATTTGCCATTAAATTTGATTGTATTGCTAACTCTGCCTTTGTCACACACATGAGATTATAAATGTATAAAATAATAATTTTATGTACAAAACAGAGAAGTGTGATTCATACACTGAGAACTCAACCCATCAGAAAGCTTTGACCCTCGTTTGAAATGGCTGTTGCTTTCAAATTTACTACCACCCAAATATGTCTGCCTTTACAGCTAAAATGCATCCCACTGTATTTTTCTGTAGGATGTATTTCAGCAGAAGAGGAGGAGGCCAGAGAAAAGCCTGTCCCAAAACGTTTCCAAACGTTCAACCCCAAACCAAAAAAGGTGGGATACTGTGTAAAATGTCAATTAAAAACAAAATGCTATGATTTCCAAATGTCATACAGCAAAATGCAGAACTATTAAATGTTGAAAGAGAGAAATGTGGCTATATTCTGAAAAATTTCAAATTTTCATAAGGTTCAGGACATGGTCCATAAGAAGCTAAAAAAAGTATTTGGTATTTTCAGGAAACACTTGGAAAACATCTTGAATCTAATAAAGTTAACTCATGTCAGTGACATGACTGAGCGTCTAAGAAATGAAGATAGGCAGAGATTTACCACAAAATTAAAAAAAAAAAAAGTCAGAATACTGTTCATCCATGTGAAATTGTAAAAGAGGTGAATATTTTATCATCTACACTGTATCATCATAAGATTCACCGAGCTGATGACTTCTCTGTGCAGCTGAAAATCAATACCTGATGCCCATAAACTGTCAGTTAGGACTGCTTTAAACACAGGGATGGTTATATAATAAAAATCAATGAATTCGGGAAAACTTCCGGGAATTCACCATTTCATCCTCTTTGGGCCAAAACTCTTCAAATGGATTTAGGAAAAGTGAAAAACCGTCCTGTTGTCACACAAATCTGACATTCAGTTTGGAGCTAACGTTTAATTTTATCTGAACTAAATGTCACCAAACATCATTGAAAAGTTAACATTTATGCAGTATTGACTTAAAATAAAAATTAAAAAATGAAATAACACAAAATGCCTGCTTAAACATTATTATATAGACTTACATTCCAGCTAACAGTACATTGAAATAAAGCCATCAACAGGCATTTTTTGTTTACACTGTATGAAAACACAGCAAATGAATTTAATTTCTGCCCTGAACTGCGCTCTCCTCAACACCATTAACTTCATATTAACGCTGTGAATCACGAGCGCTTATCTGAGCAGCATATTAGACTAAATCTGAATGCATCTGCTTTTGTAACACTGCATGTTATTAGCCGTGCACTGATGACCCTCTGTGTAATGATGTGTATTGTGCTATTAGTTCCCGTAATTGTCTGATAGTTAGTGTGTGCATGCAGAGGGTAAAGAACTTCCTGCCTATATAAACGTATTTAGTCACTTCCTTTACTTCTTCTTTTACAACTTCGCTGCTTATGTGTGCACAGATATTTACCATCAAGACAGCTTACAAGGGTTTTCTTTAACTATTTAAGTCTGTTTGCTGCAGCAATCCACATTATTTCTGGAAGCTGGACGTATTCTGCTCAGGGTAGTGGAGGGCTTGATTAGAAAACTCTCTGGCTTGTAAGAGAAATCTGCCCTTTCAGCTTCAAATTAATGTTTATTTTTGTCAACTTCATCTGGACAAAACCAGAAGCATGAAAACTGAACAATGTAAATGGAAAACCAACAAAAATCGAAACGTTTCTGACCTTTTTAGGACCTTGATATACAGCTCATTCAAAACAATCTCAGATAGTAAAGTTGTGTAGTCATCGTCCAGCTGCAAGATTGTCCGTAAGTGTTTTAACTCCCTCGGTCTCCTCACGTATTAGATGCTTTGGACAAAATCATCTGTTAAATTAATATACTGTAGTGTGATACACGGAGGAAACATATATCTTATAAACTTATTTAATATGCTTGCAAAGTGCCAGTGATTTTATTGTTGTGTTTGAACATCTCAAAGCACCTGTTAAAGTTTTATTGTTACAGTTTAGTAAATCCTGTGATTATGGTTACCTATAAAGAGTGGGATGGTTTGACGGCACTCTGGAGGATGGCAGCTGGTCGGTCCATTGTTTTTATTTAGATTGAGCAACTTATAAACATGTAAATGTGTAAACATCTAACATCTAAAATCATCTCAAGATCTTCTCATGCTGTATTTAAGGAGACTACCCACAAATACCTGATGAGTGTACATCTGTGGAAGACAAGATATGATGTGGGAGTCATCTGTATCATTGTTTTCAGGCCACCTGGCTGATTTTAAACACTCGGCTCTATTACAGCTGCTGAATCAGACTTCATGTTACAAAAACACACTGGTCACATGCTCATACAGATGGTTTGTAGTGGAACAGAAATGTCCTCCCCATTCTAAACAACATTCACACTTTTATGCAGATGCACCAGAGAATTAATGACTTCACTTACATATGACGTTAAACTTTATGAAACCTACAAGGCTGACCTGCACGAAAGCTTTAGCACACATGCACGTTTTTCAAGAACGTGATAGAAACAACCTTTTTTTCTTTTCAATTTTTATATAAAAAAATCAGGTTTTTGACCTAATAACTACTGTCTCATGTCCATTGTTTTTTTTGTTTTTTTTTTAGTTTCTCAATCTAGTTCAGGGTTGAGTGGTGTTGAGTCCATTCCTGATGAGTTTTTAGTGAGAAATGGGGTAAACATTCAGTAATGGGGTAAATATATAGAAGGAAACAGTTCTATGCATTCTTAGACTTACATCTCAAAACTAATACAGAACCTTCTTGCTACGAGTTGCCAGTGGTTACCCTCATAAGTTACCCTCATAAGTTGATGTTCGTACCACACGGTTACCACACGGTTACCCTCATAAGTTGATGTTCGTAAACTAGCGGTTCTCAAACTGAGCAGATGCACAGAATGTTATTTATATGGAGGAAATGAAGAAAAAAAGTTTTAATTATGCTATTATGCTGATTTTTCTCCACTAAAACTCCAAGTGGATATTTTCTTAATGAATAATACTCTTAGTCAAGGTTTATGGTTATGATTAACAATATTTATCAGAGTGAGGGTATTACTAGAAAGCTATTTTGCCCCAGTAAGCAAAATCAGGTCCACATTAAGACCTTGTTTCATTGCCTTTCATCCCTCATATATAAGGTATGAAACTGGGCTCTGTGTGTGTGCTGCCAACAAAAATCCCCCAGAACTTAGTAATAGAAATGCAGTTATACATTTGCGTAAAATCTGAAACCACTTGGGCTTGTTGTAGTTTAATATGCAAGAGTAAGTACTTAGCAGTAGCAGAGGGAGACGAAGCCTTCTGCTCTGGCAGTAAAACAAGAACAATTATGCATCACTGTTACAGGCAGCAATGTTTTCTAGATGTCATATCAGCTAAATAGCTCAGTTAAATTTGTAAGGTGAATCTCAACTTAATATCTTGAGAGCAATAAATACTTTCTGCTGCCATTTCAAAGAAGAAAAGCATCAACAGAGAAACAAGACAGGTTGGCTGTGTGTGAAGTTGCAGATATGGATAGGTAGAAGGGTTTATAAAGAAAATATGGAAAGAAAAATGTGATTGAATGCAGTGAATTATGGTGAGAGGGTGAGTTATGAAAGAGTGGCGAAGGGAGACAAAAATAGAATGTGATGAAAAGAGAGATGGTGGGATGGGGCGGGGGAGGAGGAGGGAAAGAGGAGGCTGATGGTAAAATGCAGAGACGGGGAAAAGAGAAGGGTTAGAGAGCAGAGATTATGGCGGGTAATCCTAGCAGGTCTAAAAGCCCAGCTTTTAAAAAATGGGGTTAATACTCCCCAACCTTTGTTTTTTTTTTTTTCCTTCTTTTCTTTGCACATGTTTCGCATGATGTGGAAGTAGAAGTGTTTGTATGTGAGTGGATGCAGGCATGAACAGTCAGTCACTTTTTACATACATACATAATATCAGTAAAGACCACTGTTTCAGCTGAATGTCTTCAAATCAATGTTGTCATTTCTTTTAAAACATTCTGACCACATGCTATTTGTGTTATGTGATTGGATTTAATCACCTCCTCAATTTATCTTTCTCCCCGGTCTCACAACCAAACATCCAAACATCTCTCACTTGAGCATACATATGCAATGCAATTAGTTGTTTTGGAAGGAAAAACAACTGGTCTGCATCTGTAATTGACCTCTCACAGAAGCCTGAAGAAAAGCACCAAACATGACCTGAATCACAAAATGCTGCGAGCGAGCTCAGCTTCATTTAAGAAAAGAGGCATTCTGGCCACAGCGCATGCTTTATTTTGTGACTTACATTGAACTAAATGTTTTGTTTCTGTTTGTTTTGTTTTATTGTACTGAAAAACAGTCTTCAGAATTCTGACACATTACACTTTCTATCACCTTTAACATATTACTTTAATTACACGATAGAATGAAATTACAAGCACTATTTCATCAGTTCAGTGTCAGATTAATCTTTTCTCATTTTTAAAAATTTTAGCAGAAGTTCAACAAAAGAAAAAAAGTTCCTCTGTTAGATTAAATTACCACAAGTGTCCGAGTTACAAGAATTGACCGCAAAGAATTTTAATGAGTTTAAAATGTGTCATGTCCTCTTATTGTTGGTGTCACTGGGTTTGTATTTGACTGATCCAGATTATTTATCATTTTGGGTTTACACGAGGTGCAACACTGGATTGATTTGTGAAGATTAGAAAAAGGATTTTGTGAAAAATAATGGCATAAATAAAGGATTATACAGATATTTTATTAACAGTGGAAAAAATAACCTCCAGCATTTTCATCTGGGTCTCATATGGATTTAAAGTGGGTTTGTCTGCAGGTTCTGTGGTTTAGGTGAGGTTCAACTGGTTAACTGGGTCATCTGGTACCTAAGTTACTAAAACTATATGGAACCCACAACTTCCCCCCTTTTTAGCCATTTAACCCACTTGTACTCTAATGGACTCCAAATATTTAGCCCATATATACTTCCCGTTTAAGGCCCACAGCATTGAAACCATACAGGACCTGTACCGTTTGTCCATTTCAACCCTAAATCACTAAATCTTTACCTAAATAGCCCAATTATAACCCAGATTGAGTCCTGATGGACATACTGGATGGGAAAGAATTTTTCAACAGGGAAAGATGGGTCAACAGGTGTTTCGATTTGCAGCAGAGGACTGACAGTGTCAGAATGAAACATTTATTTTGCACAAAGCAAATATAGAGGAAAACTCAAGAGAAAACATAACAGTCTTTTTCAATTTTTTGTGGCTTTGAGGAGTAGAGAGGGCAGTACTGACCTGTTGTATAGTAGGATGTCAGGCGTCCAGACCTGGTCCGAAGGGAATCGTAGGTTCTGGACACCGGGGTAGTTTTCTGGATTCCAGCTCAGGTAGATGTCCGTCCAGTACTGAGACAGAGAACAATTTTCACAAGAGACTATGGGCTGATATGTTGTTTATACTGTGGGCATAAGAGCTCTAATTTTCCTGCTAAACCCAGAACTTGTAAGGACCAAAACTGAAGTCACATCTATTAAAAAAGAGTGTGACAACAATTTTTAAAAAAAAAGTACTACTCAAGAAAGGAAATCGTTCTGGCTTCATGTTAAAGTTTTCAGCATTAAGCTATGGTAAGGGATTTCTGGATTACAGCACATCTTTTGATATTTTAGGCAAAACATCAACAAAAAACAGAGCACCACTGCCCAATCACAAGCATGAATGCTGCCCCTGTCTGTGACAGCCTGGCATCATGTTTGTTATGGTTTGGTGGGTGGGGTCTGGCAGTCCCCCCTAAACTGGCCTACATTGCCCGGGCTGTGTATGAAGACCTTTTTTCCATTTGTATTATAGGTTATAAGTTGTGTTCAACCTTTACAACTTACCCTGCCTTTATTTGACAAGTCCTAAAGAATCAAGGGAACACTGTTTCCTGAAAATATGTGCCAAACCATACGAGCATACGCAGACTGATAAATTGTGCTCTTCTATTGTTTTCAGACAACAAGCTACATTAAAAGTCAAATAGCTGCTGTTGTTTTTATTTGAAGCCTGGAGAGAAGCATCTTTGACTGACAACACTAAGAATTATGTTGGAGATGGTTCTTCTCTCTGCATCATGAAAACTCACTCATTGCTTCTAAACCATCCAGGCTTTCCTTACCATCTGTTGAGTGCCGAACAACTTATACTTTTTTGTTTAATTTGGCTGATGGTTGTGACTCTGTCTGTGGGATTTATCCCCCTCCAACAAGAACATGTTCAGACTTGCCAGTATCTCACATCTTACATCGTGCTGTAGTCTTGCTATTTAAATTTATTAGGCCAAAGAAATCCTTTACACTCCATTCAGTTCTGTAGCTGAACCAGGATCAGTGCATTGCCAAATGAAATATGCCACACAAACTTGCTAATTTGAGATTAAATTCAGTTTAACAACAACCCTCTGTATTATTCTCAGTCTGTGAGCGATCAAGTTCACTGCTACTTAAACATGCAGCCGCTTTCCTCCCTCTTCTTCCTCCTGTCCTCTAACTTTATGCCTGACAAGCCATCTCCAGGTGTTGAGTCTCGAGTTTGCTGATGTCAGCATTGAGCACGAACATGTAGATGCATGTCTCTTGTTTTAAAAGTTCTTTTGGCATTTTGCCCTTTTGGCTCTCCTCAGGCAGTCAAAAGAGAGCGACGTGCAGCCAAGGCCCAGAAAAATGAGGAGACAAATCACATACTGCTGCTGATGATCGAATGGTGACTGAAAACTTGAAGAAGATAACACGATAAAGCTTAAAACTAGAATTAGATGATAAGGAAAGCTTTCAGACCTCAACTAAGTTTTAAGAATTAATTAAAAAAAATGTAATGTTGCCTCTAGATGTGCACAGTTAAAATTCATCAACATTCACTCTGCGTTGTAGCACTTCTCCCCTGAGAAGCACAGTCACAGCCTTTGAAAGATAACTGTGTCATAAAATGTAACTAAAGTGCATTAAATTGGTGATAATGTATGCTGATCAAACTTTAACTCACCAGCTGCAGCCAGGCATTGGTCATGAGCACCTGGTTCTTCTCATCCTGCAGAGACACATAAACGGGAGGAGAAGGGAGAGGAGTTTTTCTTTTGCAGAAGAGGAGACAACCAAGCCGATTCATATTTAATAAAGGGGAGGAAAGGCCTTTGTCATCAGCGAGTCAGCGCTGCTGTTTTGCATTTCCAAAGAAGCACAAAGCAAGCTATGGCAACACAGCCTGAGAGCTGGATCTGTGTAACCAAGTGTAGCTGTGTTTTAGGGCTTCACGGTGGGACCATTTTCCAACCGCTTAAGACAACAAAAATACTACAGGTCCCTGTGGGCTCTAACGGCAGTGATGAACTGCAGCATGTCATGCTGTCTCTTATAAAATCAAACAGTGCAAGACAAATGAACTGAAGTCTCAAAATAGGTATAGTTTCTCAAAGACCAGACAGTACAGATAATAGACATGTCTTTTAAAAGATAATTTAAAAAGCAGCACTCAGAATACAATGATGAAAGCAAAGGATCACATTTTGGTGAAAAAAGGATATTTCTGCCACTACGTATGTCTTTGTTTCTTTTTTGTTTCGTTATCTACAAAAATCAAACCAATTTCCTCTTAGTAAGTATAACATAAAGCACTAACACTGAAATCTTGGTAAGTGAACATTATTTCTCAACCCAGATTCTGTGATCATTTTTGAAAACAGTCGAACTTAAATTTTACAGTGTCTCACACTGTCGTCTCTGAAGACAATAACATTAGACAATATTTTAATAATTTAGACCATAACCAAAGTCTGAACTCTTACCAAATAAAGAACTTTAGAAACCTTTTCAAAATAGACATATAGCATTTGGGAAATGATCTTCTTCATATCCAAGCTGGAGGGAAACATTAGCATTTCTGCAAGCATCGGATTTTCTGCTCCCAGTGAAGAGAAAAGTCAGGAAAGCCTGTGTGGATTTGATGCTTAAAAGGAGATGATATGAAGGCTGAAAAGGATCAAAGGCATTTACATTTTTTCAAAACACACTTTCTCAATACCTTATCTTATCTTTTTTGACCTTTTCCAGCTGTGGGTGTTTTTCTGTTTTTTCATAATAATCTTTTATAGAAGGAGACGTCCCAGATGATCCCATCTGGTATCTGAAAGCAATGTTCGGACAAACTCTCCTGCATCTGACTTTGTGTAGCAGCAATTCTATGAAATTAAGAAATGCGAATTGTGGTTCTTATAAAATGTCTAACTTAAAAAAGAAAAACTTTGTTTGCCTGTTCAAGGTCAGACTGCCTGCAGTCCAATGAACACCGCCGATATACAGTCTGACAACAGACTGACTTCTCTAAAGTTAATTGAAACTAAAGATCTTTGTCCCAACGAAATGTCAAACTTGTAAGTCAGGCACTGTGTAACAGAAAATATATTGAGTCCTGTGACTGATAGCAGTATTTGAGGAAAATCCAGTTCAGACAGAAAGATAAACATGTAATAAAACCTGGCAGTAAAGGCTGATGACTACTCTGAGGAAAAAGGTTGAGATACTGGAAGCGATATATTCAAACCTCAAATACGCAGATATAATCAAGGAAAACAAAGATGAAGGAAGACCAGATGATCTGGGAACTGATCTATAAATGAGGTACAACCCTTACAACTTCTCTAACTCAAAATCTTGCATTTCTTTTCTTCTTTCAGGTTCTCCTGTGTCACCACAGTAGATTGCTTGTTTCCATCTGTTTCCTGCAGCTTCTTCTATCACATCAACCATCTGCAGATCTTATTTCACCAGACCAAGAAATCATCTCTTTTTTTCCTCCTGCCTGGCAGCTCCATGTCCACCACACACCTACCAACATGTTCACTCTCTCTCCTCTTTATGAATCCAGTGTGGACATGTACACTTCACACAAGCATGCACATAATTATTTTTTTTAGAGTAAATCAAACTTTAAAGAATGACACAAATTAGGAAATCAAGTTTCACAAAACCCACATTTTTTCTGTTCTGTCTTTTTAACCATACCTTCATACAACTTAGAAATTCCTTACCACACTGAAAATAAAGCTTGAGTGCTGTTGTTTTAAACTGGAAAACAGCTTCAGGGGTTCCTATTTGTTTGCACGTTTTGCTTTATTTTTTTCCTTTGGTTTTGTTTTGTTTTCTTACCCAGATCCTTTCCAGTGAATACTTAACAAATAGTTAACAGCCTTTGTTATTCTCTATCTGATCATGTTTCCAAAGCGCAGATCTGATGAGTATCTTAGCTTAATTCTCCATGAAAGTGCACTCCTTTTCTGCTGTAGTGAGTTTTGATCAACTGGGTCATCTGCTTTATGCAAAAGAAGACAAGTGCCCTCCATAAAAAAGGACAAAAGAGGATAAAATAAGATGAGATAAGATAAATGGACAAAGTCTCTTGATAGAGCGACTTTGTTCCCTTTCTACCCTCTTCTTCTTTTAAGGAAGAAATACACGCAGGCTTTGCAGAATTTAATCCTCCGCCAGTCTAAAACCTGACCTAAAAACAACAAGCATTCCCTCACTCTGTCTGTGACATTTCGATGAAAAGAATGTGTATCTGCTGTGAAATATTTGTTTCCACATCCAGTTTTTAGGTAGTACTAACACTGGGCTATCCATGGCATGTCCATGGATAACTGACTCCTGAAGTCTGGCTCTCTTGGATAGTGTGTGTTCTCCGTTCTGTGCTCGAGCACGGCTCACGCTCTCTTGCATGGTTAAAAGAGGTGTGCTTAGGCAGGGTCCCTCTGTTGAATATATGCTTGACCTGTAGAGGCAACAGTTCCTCATGACACCCATTTAACAAAGCAACAGTGTCATCCGGAACATTAAAAATGTTAGCAGGCTGTATCTGACCAGAAAAACAAAAAAAGTTAGTAAATCACCAGCTTGAGTTACATTATCAATGTTGCACATGGCTTTTGGATTTTAATATTTAAGGTTTAGGATACAACTTATGGGTGCGCTACCTTAGTTAAACTCATTTTTCATTTGTTTAAACAAAATGATTAATGTCTCAGAAATGTTCATTAAAAAATTAACAATTAATTGATAACTGATCATTAATTTTTCCAATCCCGGGCAGAGTGTAATTTGCTCAGTGAGAGTGGACCCTTAGTCATCTCTCTTCTGAGTTTTGAACGTTCGAGCCCAGCTTTTCCAGTTATCCAGATGACGCCCTGAGACGGGAAAGTGATGCAGTTCTTGTTGACACAAACTTTATCAAGAAGCAGAGAAAAGAGATCATCATGGTCGGCAAAGCCATCAACAACGCTCTGCTACCACAGGGTTGTATTTCAGGTCCCCATCCATCATGTTCAAAACCTGAAGAGGACACTCAGTGCCAGCATTTCTTAGTATGTCTTACACAGTAAGACATATTAAGTACCTGATGATAAAAGGTCGAGCTGAGGTAAAAGTTGAGTCTTAATCAGACCGCTAGGGTCATTCCTAGAGCTGCACCTTTTATGCAGTTCTAGGAATGACCCTATCCTGTCCGCCCTGAGGTCCAACATCAAGACAGACAGGTAATCCAGGGGAGGAAGTTCAGCTGAAATAAGTGGCACTCAAGACCGCTGACATGGTTGGGAAAGTGAGTGGTACCGGGCACTTGTCCAAACCAATGGTTTTGGCAAATAAAAAGCATTAGCAGTGGAAGAACTGCAACAACTAGAGAAAAAGGTTTTTGCAAAAGCCAAACCCATCTTTTAGTCATAAAAAGGATAGGTGAGGAAAAAAAGGGATAACAGCCAAAAAAAAATCCACCCACTAAATTATAGGAATGGGAAATAAGATTATCTCTCTTGTGAGAGCTGCCTGAGACAACAAAAATCAGGCTTCTCCATGCCAACAAATAAATCCTTTCAACAGGTCTCAGTTCAGAAAGAGACACAGAGGCACAACCAAGTCTGGTGATAAAATTTAACATTCAGAGGAAGAGGAGACACAAAACTGCTCTTTTCCTATTACAACTGGGGCAACTATCATGAAGGAGTGCCAGACAGAAACAAAATCAATATGCTGGACTCAATTTAAGATGTCAAGATGGTTGTTGACACTCGTAAACTGCTAATATTCCTGGAAACAGCAAACAGGCTGCTGTAATGGTTTATTTTGCTGTTCCCTGAGAGAATGAGATCTTTGAAACATGGGAGTCAAGATAAATACGGAGATACAGCGAGTTAGCCACTGTTGCTAAACAATGTGGGTGGAAAGCGTAGCATGAAAGTTGGCAGCAAAAGACATGTGGTACGACGGCTGGTAAATGTGAAGGTAACAGGAGGCCAACCCTAGCTACGGGCCATGAAAGCTGTCCTGAAGCAGCTGAACAGAGCAGCTATGACTTGTCTTCTAGCTGTTACTTTAATAATCACTGAATATGCAGCTGGGGAAGTTCTTTGGGCTTAAAATAGATTCACAGCCAAAAACTATTACTTACAATATGTCCATGTCTTCCTGTGAGCAACACAGCCAAGAAGAAGAAGCATGAAGCCTGCGAGATCCTGTAAGCTGCCACTCTCAGGTTTGTTGGCAGATTGAATGCTGAGACCACCTAAGCTGACCATCAGAGCCGAAGGGAAAGTCCACCTTAGCCTCCACATCCGTACTCCTCAGTCAAACCAAGATAACCCTCGAATCCTGGACCATCAGGATGCAAACTTTGGTGTCACTCAACTTTTACTAACTAGGTGGCCAAATTTTATATAAAAATTCTTACACTCTAAATTACTTAAACTCACTGAGCTTCATAGCTGATTAAGTCCAGTTGCTTAATTTTTTATCTACAGCTTCATTCTTCACTTTCATATGTTTCATTATTTCTGTTTAAAGCAGATAATCTTGATTTTTATGTCGTACATTCAATATTTTTAGAGAGAAACTGAATAAAGCTGTGCCCCCTTCAGTGTGATAATAGTTGTTATATATATGTGTGTGAACCAGCCAATCCAGTAACGTAATAAACCAGTAACCATAACAGATGTTGCTGAATGTGTGCTCTTCTGGCTTCATTCTCAGTTTTTGTTAGCTTCAGAAGATTGGATGTGTTTAGTGAAGTGATGCTATTTTCAGTGTTGGTTTAAGCTTGTTTTAGTTCTTGTTCTCCACAGATTATTTTGACTTCAAATGATGTACAAATTACTAATTTTAGGTATTCTGTACTCACTGGAAAACTTCTATACTAAAGACTGTTTTATGATAATCCACTTAAGAATCTACCAAAAAAAAAAGGGATTTCCCTACATTTATGCATTTAATACTCCTTCTCCCCCCAAAAAGAGATTTTTTTCTGTGTATTATGTGTTAAAGGACATAGAAAAAAATGTGTATATAAATACCCAATCAACTGCACATCCATCAATCAGCGAATCTCTGTTAGGACTACATTTTATTTTATTCAGTATACTCATATTACTTGGTTGTAAACTGAGATGGATGTATTTTGTGGGAATTTCAGCTAATTTTATGAATAACAAAATGAACATGATAGTTGCTTTATACAAGTGAAACAATTCTACCTAAGGGTCCCAACAAAACACACCCTCCAAACTGTACTTTCCATTTACCAGACCCTAATTCCATCATTTCCAGATGACTTACACAAGTGGAATACAAATGAATGCAGCGTCCTCACCACGTCTATTATCTGCAGCAGCGTGAGGCCCAGCTCCACCACGATAGCAGCTGAATCATTGACCACAGGCCTCTCTAATCGATTGTAGTTAGCCAGCAGCTCCTTGTACAGCCTCCTCTGGTATTCCCCCTGCAAGGATCCTGGAGGAAAGAAGCAACAGGAAGGGAGGTCTAAATGGAGATCATAATAAGTACAACCGTCATTGGTGGCATTTTCACAGCAAACTATCAAAATATTGCAGGAAAGGAGGTCTTTGACTCTGTTTCACCAGTGGTTAGCCCCTGCAGTCATGGCTTGATTAACTATTCCCTGAGCCTTGAGCTAAAGAATGTTCCATAGTTTTTTAATACCATCAGTTTTTTGGCTTGGACTCACTGTTTCCACCTTAAAAGAGTGCTGAGGCTGAATTCTCATCCACATCGAAGCCTAATGGCCGTTTAACCTTCCACCCTTTCATTTGTTGGCAGCCTGCAACCAAATTATAAGTTACTTAGTGTAATTTCAAACATCCTGCCACAAAACCTGCAGCATCTGTTCATTGCATTGACGTGTTGCCAAGATGTTTATGATTTTGATTTCAACAGTTTAACCTATAAACAGAAAGTGTAAAAGAAGAAGGAATGTTTGTGTTTAGCCAGCAGGTTTGATCAATAATGAATAAATAAACATGTTCTGATATCTGCATAAATATCTGCTGACTGGAACACACACACAGACACACACACACACACACACACACACAGGTATATACAGTAGTGGCAGGACTGGAAGTAGGGAGGTACTTAAGATTTAAGGTGATTAGGATGATGTGTCCGCTGGCCCCATTCTCATCACCTTTATTGATCTTCTCTCCCCTTCTGCACAAATTTAGCTCTACCCATTTGTCCCAAAAATAAAAAGATAGCAAAGGCACACACCAGCGCTCTCTGTCACAATCAAACTGTATTGTTAAGAAGTGTGAAGCAACTGATCTGAGACCAGACAAGAAATCCAGGTCAAAACTCAGTCAAAAAAATAATGACATAATAAAAACAAAGTTGAGGTTGAGTGTACTTTTTTCTTTTTTCTAATAGTGCCCTTCTTGAATACTTTTTCAAGCACTGATTAAACATCCTTCTCTGCCTTATTGTATTATAATGACCAGAATGCCTTTTCTTTAACAACTGTGATTTGATTTAGTGATGCATTTTTCAATATCTCCTTGAGCATCACTGAGAGATCTACGTCTCACATAACCACCAGAAGGTCAACAGAAAATAAATTACTTCTCAGACCTGTGAAGGATAATAGATGCAATCACAAATATGACAAACCCTTGGAAATAACTCGAATAAACAGGACGAAAAAAAAAAAAGACGTTTTTGACCTGTTAAACGTGTTTGAAGTGTTTTGGAGGACTTCTTAAAGTCAACAGATTTATTAACAAAACAAAACAAAAAGTTGTTTACCTCAGTGGACACATTTTGACAAACAACTTGCAGACGACAATGTCCTAATATGCAAAGATACAAAATTATAAACTATACATTGTAACCGACATGCAGAAGCAACATATGTGAAGCACGTCAGCTCCAGACATAAACAGTGTACATTAACATTCCTGCACAATAACTTTTAGAGGTCAGTCCCCTGAGAAATGGATGCAAAGGCACGGGGAGGGTGGAGGGAAACACTGACACAGAAAAAAAACCCAACAAAGACAAGAAATTAGTACGGAGGAAAAATAAGAGCAGAGCATTAATAACACAGCGCTGTAAAGCTGTGAAGACAAGAGTTGCATGCCTTTGGCCTGCATGGTGCTGATTTGCCCATTGAGGCTGTAATGAGGGGAGTTATGGCAGAACTGAGCCTGAGGTCAGAGAGAGACGAGCGATGAGATCCTGCTCAGCACAGCAAAATCCCTTTCAGTGCCTCTATAAAGCCAAATAGTTCTCAGCGGAAGATAGGATTTATGACATTCATACCACAAGACATGGATGCAGATACATATTTGCACCAGATTGTCTTTCAGTCCCCACTAAACATGTATGGGTGAATTATAATTTTCGAGGCAAATGTCCTAAAAGGCTGTTTGTCTTGTGAGTTCTGCAAAAACACAATTTTGAGAAATCAAAAAACTGAAGAGCTAAGTTATAACCCTGCCCATACATTCACAATAAACATTTGCATAGACATGTGTACACAAATTCAAATGCTCTCGTCTGCAGCTGCTGTCCCGCCAGAGGCCCTCCTGCATCTCTCCTGTGTTTTATTACTGGGACGTGTGGACTGAGGGCCAAGACAACGTAAACTAATAAAGTCAGCGAAGAAGAATTGAAAGCGCCGTCTCTGCTGGTGTTTGTCTCATCAAAGCGTATTCAGTGGGAATGAAATAATCAAATAAAATAAACCACAGTGCCACCTTTAATAAGCAAACAAACCGTGAGCTGTGTAAACCATGAATGAAAAGATAAATCCATGAGTGTTTTTTTTTTGTTTCATTTTTTTTAATGATACCACTCATGAAGCTGCTGATACAAGTTAGCAAAGAGACATTTCTCCAAAACGCAGTGAGAAGCAGACATTTCTGTTTGTCTTTATGCTCAATCTAGTTTTTTTATTCAAATATGGTGATAGTTCGACGCTCTCCAGTGAACTCAGGCTTCTTCTGGATGTTTTCTTGTTTAAGATGTAGATGTATGTGATAATCAATATCAACAAGGGCTGTTATTCTTGTTTCCCTGCTGGAGAAAATAAAACAACTATGCAGCTCTACATGAGTGTCTGAGCGTCACAGTCCCCGACCGGTTGAGGGCCATTGGAGACATAGCAGAGGAGACAGAACGAGAGAAAGGAGGAAAGACAAATTTTTATTACTTGGGAGAGATGTCAAGCAGGTAGTCCTACCAATAATACAGTATTTTAATAAGCATCACCTGCAGACCGATGTACTTTCATTTTAACACCACGTGGGTCATTGTAGAAAATATCCTGGATCACTTTGGTGCCTAGACCAGATCCATGAGAAATTGAATACCTTTAAAAACTTCAGCATATAACAGACTGATTATTTAAATCAGTAGAGTATTGCTAACAGGTGGATGGAAATTCTCAGGGATCTTGTGCCAGATTAAAGATGCACAACTTTGAAAGAAATAGTCAGAAATCTTCATCTCAAACACTTCAATCAGACGTTAACATGAACAAACTGATTATTTAGGACAAATAGTCTTATTGTTTGGATGAAAATAATCTCAGCGAAAATACAGAAAAGGCATGGTTTTACCTAAAGAATTAATTCCACCCTTAATAAACATGTTGTGAGTCTATGCACTGAGAAAACAGGAAACACAGTCTGCCCTGGAAAACTACTGAAAACTCTGGTTGCTCCCTTTGGGCACAATCCCAATAACTATAGAGAAACAAAGCAACCGCATGCTGCCTCTGCCACGGAATCTCTCAGCATCACAAGCATGATAATTAACTGTAAAAAAAAAAAAAAGGAAAAAAAAACAAGCTGTAAAAACAGTACACTTAAGGTAGGTGACGAGTTAGTTAAATATAACTGAAGTAAATGCTGTTATTTAAACTCCTATAAAAAGGCTAATAGTGGTCTTTCTGCCTTTAAAAGTTATCTAAAAACAAGTGTTTCACATCATTACTTTTAATGAATGTGTCTATGAAATTTATAGAATTGATTAACAATCTGTTCGAAAAGTACCTCCAGATGTAAATCTTTACAGTAGATAAAATACAAAAGAAGAGAATATTTAGTCAGGCATTATTTATTTGATAACAGTTGGATTTAATTACTAAAGAAAAGCAGAAAAAACGTAACATATGCACAACTTAACTGCACTAAATGGTGAAGGAATGTAACACAGGTTCATGCAACAGAGTATACAATACTCAGGTACTGAGCGCATGGATGGATGGATGGATGGATGGATGGATGGATGCATAGATGGATGCATGCATAGGTGGATGCAAAGTAAGCACTTTTAAATGTCAGTAAATGTCAGTAAAGCAAAAAAATCTGCCATAAATTATTCCAATCTTTCCACTGTCCTTCGATCTCTTTCAAGCTTTCCATCTTCCATTAGTTTTTAAACTCCGTATTGCCTCCGAGCTCCAGGCACTGTTCTTGGGTAAATCAGTATCCTCCTCTATTGTTACTGCATCTCTACTGACTTTTTAGGGCAGTCCCACACTTTACTTGTGAAATTTCTTTTCCTTGCTTTAAGTTTGGAGTCGGCTCTCCAAATTTTGGCTTATGCTTTGTGATGAATAAGCACCTTTTACAGCTAATCGGCTTGTGAGGAAGCAAGCAAAAAGCAAGTAAAATGAAATTTATAAAAATATATCATCACTGACAGTGAGGCGGCACTTGCGGCAGCCTCCAAAGAGAAAGTCCTTCAGCACTGAGGCCAAATGTAGAAGGTTAACAACTTAAATGATTTGTCCCATCTCTGACGCTAAAAGCATATTTGTTTGGGGTGGCATCTGAACACATTAGCACTCTCTTTGTCAAGCACACTCACATTAACATGTATAGAAACATGTGATGTGGCCCATTTCAATATTTTTACTGGGTCAGTGAATTCAGATGAGGCTTCCACAGATGCTTATCAGACGCACTGTCCACACGCAGACAGCCAGAGGGACTCATTCTCCAGTTCTCGGTCTCTCGCCGCACACATCATCAACATACAGCCAAACAAAAACACAGCAATGCTATTTTAGGCAGAGCACTAAATGACCACAATGTGCATCAGGGTGTTTTAGTGGACCAAAAGCACACAGCTGAAATTATCCAGACAGAGCCACTTCACAACAACACACACAGACAGGACTGAAGAGTCTGTGGTTATGTTTCTTATTTTCTTCCTGCCAAAATAAACTGTCACACTTGTGTAAGTTTGGAAATAAATTACAATAGAAAACAGGATTTTTTTTTCTTGTCACACACCATTTATAGATACAATGCCTGAGTAACAGTTGATTGGAAATGGTTAACTGATTAAAAATGGTACTCTGTTTTTTTCTCTCCTTGTTTTAGTTGTTTATGTTGGAAGTGGTTTGTTTCTGGTTTTGGATTTGAAGACATTAAACATTATTGTTTTTGTTAAGATCAAATAAAGATGATCCATTAAATAAAAAATCTTGGGAGCAAATAAATATATAAAAAGATATTTAGATTTGGACATGTGAACACACTGGGGGTCCAAATGGCTGACGTAAAGCTGACTGCCTACACTTCTTTGAAATGTGAAATATTTTTGGAGTCATAATTCCAGCATGTACCACCGTTCCAAATGTTAAATTACACAGTGAAAGCCAACATTTCCAACCAATGACAGGGGCTTATAATCAAAGATAATTAATGCTACTGTTTTGGTTGTCATTGTTATGGTTTTCTGGCTTTCTTTCTCTCTCTCATTTCTCAAAAGCAAACTCCAGAGTTTGCTGCTGCAGTATGTCCCTCTCATACTTTGACTTAATAAATGTGAGCTTTTTCATGCAAAGCCTCCTTAAAAGCTTAATAGGTTTGCTTGTATAGTGTTTATCATTCATGTCACCTCTGGAAACTGCAGCCTTGCATAATGAGGATGCAGTTTCCCAAGTGGGATTTTCCATCCTGAAGTGACCCCATATTGCCAACATGATCCTAATGCTAACATAGCTGCCTCTATCCAACAACTCATTTCCCTGCAACAATCCAAAAGTACTTATTGTTCCTTATAATATTAGGCATTTATAAGTTGTTCTTGTTTGTTTTGCAAGTATGAGCATGTTTAAGATGTTTATCTATGAGATGAACTGGAATCATCTGAAGATGGCTGGGATGGGCTCCAGCAGACCCCCATGACCCTGAATAGGAAGAAGCAGTTATGAGTGAATAGATGGATGGATGGATGGATGGATGGATGGATGGATGGATGGATGGATGGATGGATGGATGGATGGATGGAT
>JAOWBL010047547.1:0-24944 GCA_028564865.1 Zenarchopterus dispar | reverse complement strand
ATATATATATAGCTTTATATATGTGTGTGTATATATATATATATATGTGTATATATATACATATATATACATATATATGTATATATATGTATATACATATATATATTTTGTATATATATGTAAATATATTGACTATTATTCAACTAATACTGAGATTCACTAGAAGTTTTTTTTTTTGCGCACATGCACGCTCACAAAAACATATGGTTAAAGGAGGGTACTAGTTGTTGTGCATTAATGCTACTTTGTAATATAATATGATAATATTTTTCTTTCTACCCTTATAAACAGTGTACAGTACAACAGCTGTCATATTCACACAAAGATGCACATTACACACACACTCAGTTTATAATTCACCTTTTTGTATTTATAGTTAAAGGGGGTTGAAGACATCATTAGCACTGTGTTGGGCTTATGTCATTGTGTCAACAACCTGGAAAAGCATTTCTGTCCATGTTTCTCGTACCGGTGTGCCCTATAGTGTTGGTGCTCAATGTCATTTGCTGAAATTGCCTCTTTCCATCATCTACACCAATGAACCATAACATCATGACCTCCCTCTGACCAGTTTGGTCATGGACAAACAACATATGTGGGTGTCCTGTTGTCTGGTACTGAGACATTAACAAGAGATCTTTTGGGTCCTGTGGGCTCTGCAGTGGACACTTAGTGAGCACTTCAGACTATTTCTCCTGTAATTTGAGTTTTTTCAAAGCAGCTTTTGCAAGGCCCATGGCCATACTGCTGATGAAAGCTGCTACTGTAGTCGAGTTATATGATGAGAGGCCACTGAAGGAGACTGGTCTGCAAAAATGTTAAGGTAAGGAGCAAGAGTCAAAGCAATAACCATGTGAATGCCAGGGGGGTGTTTTTCCCAAGAGAAAATTGCATTGTAACAAAATAAACAGTCACTCACTTTACCCGTCAGCGGCTTTCATGTTATGGCTGATTGTGTGCTCACATTTATTAGGCTGGTATGCCCACCTAGTATGCCTCCCACAATCTTAGTCTAAGAGGGATTTTTTTTAGGAAACAGAACCTAAGCATGACAGAATCTCATTATTTTGTAGAGAATGGGACTTGTGTTTAAAGATTCAACTCTACAAAGAGAATGAATTATGACTGGAGTCGTTTAAATTTCTATTGCCAGACCTTTAAAAAATCTTGTCTTTTAACAATGCAGCACAGAAATGGCAATTTAGTCAAGAGCAACAATACCAGGAATGACCAGAGTTTTATCATAAAAGATCAGTTCTACCCCCATCTCCGAGTAACCAAATCAAGTTGAAAGACTGTTATCTAAAATTAAGCTCTTGCTCTTAACAGCCAAATTTTAATGCACTTTCATTTACTTATTTGGGACTTGCCAAAAATAGCAGTATAAACTGTACTGCTTCCCTAAGAAATACATTTTTAGTGATTCAAGATAAATTATAACCAAACAGAACAGGCAAAGGCATCCAGGAGTAGTAGCATTACTCATCGAATCTGTCTTCAACACAAATGATTTTCTAGCTCTGGCTTCATAACAATATCACAGAAAACCAAGCACATTTTGACATAGCAGAAAAATCACATATGGAACATGTACAGATAAGAATAAATCAAGTAGAAAAATAATATAAACATTACAGCCCAGTTTCATATAGCTTTTTTTTTTTTTTTTTTTGAGAGACCAGGTGTAATATGTTAAGAGTAGATAGATCGTAGGGGTACAACTGTTACCATGTTAAGACATGCCTTGGGTCATGTGTAATACATGGACACATGAAATGACTCATGTAAATGGGTTTAAGCTATTGCCAAAGTTTGAAAAATACTGTGTTAAAGGCCTATTGTGCTGTATCTGATACAGACATCTCAAAACAGGATTTTTGTTACTAATCCTGCCTGCTTTTACACTGCTGGCACTATTGTGCCAGAACCACAGAAACCTCCCCTCTTCCTGCTTTTCCACTGAGGTTGCCTCAGCTTGTTTTTTTAAAGTTAATTTTCTTTAATAGAGGCTACTGATACCTCAGAGTTTCTCTTTTCCGCTTTGAGCTTTCATGTGTCTGTGTCCTCTACCTACTAAACCTACTCACCCAAAGCTTACTGATACCTTGTGTACTGACCTTGAAGCTGCTGAGAGAAAATGGTATAGCTCTAGCAACCTACCTGATCTCATGGGCTATCAGTCACTCCAATCCTCCTTTACATCCAACACTGTCTCTGCCAAAACTGCTTTTTACAATGACAAGATTAGCCCCAACACTGACACCCAGAAGCTATTCTCCCCATTAAAATCATTACTCAATTTTCTTCTTCTCCTTCAGCCATAAACCTCTCTGTTGACAACTTTAACAATTTCTTTACACAGAATGATGGCAATAAGGACTCAAGTCTCTGACTTACCCAGTGAGAGCAAATTTTCTGTGATTCAAAGTACATTACCTTCCCAGGCGTGCCTTCTCTCTGACAGAAAGACATCCACATGTTGTACATGTAGCAATGATACTACATGTCTTCCATCTTTCCTGACATTTCCATAATTCCAGTTCTAACTGAGGGCAAGATATAAAAGATTTCTGACACCTAGCATTCTTAATAGATATCCTTGGACTTGGATCCCACAAGCCTTCTTCAGCCCATTTATTCAACTGTTTTAGAAGCCTTCATACAATTAATAGATACTTTGCTGGCCTCAGGCAGGTTTTCAACTGCATTCCAAGAGGCTTGGCCAACACCTCTGCTCAATAGGTTCACGCTGAAATCTGGTTAAGTTGAGAAATGTTTTGTCCATATCTAAGGACACCAAAAGAGCTGGTTTCATATAAACTCTGACACAACAGCATCCTTGATCCATATCATTCTGGCTTTAAGAACGACCACTCCATTTATATGACTGTGTTATCTTTGACAAGGCAGCTTAAACTGCAGCCGTTTTTGGTTCTCAACATTCTTGACTTTTCTACAGCTTTTGAGAAGGTAAATAATGAAATCCTACTACTGGTAGACACTGAGATATTACACATCTGGATAAGTCTTCCAAAGCGTTGTCACAAAAACAAATGTTTGCATTACATCACCTCTTCTTCAGGGTGATTCAAGGCTTATTGCTGGGATCCTTCTATTTGAACTAGACACCACATCCTTTAGTGTGGTCATCTCCTTATGCAGATGATACATAAGGCATTTTTAGATCAGACAACGCTATTACCCCTGGATAAAAAAAAAAGAAAAAAGCATGTTTAATGTGTGTTTGGCAATGTAAATGCAAAGTGGGTTAATGCCTTCCCAGTGCCTGAAGCCGAGTTGAGGGGAGGGAACACGAGTCAGGAGGTGTTATCAAGTGGTACTACGTACAGTAACATGATGGCCCACTGTCTGTTTGGTTTACCACCATTGGAAGAGCTGGCTGACACAGGAGATGGAGCAATTGACAGATCTATGCTGAATAACAACGGGCTTTGCGTAGTGACTTCACTTAAATCATATTATATTTCACAAATATGACCAGCAGTTTCCATCTGCCACTCCTGCTGTTGTTTTCCTTGAATGCAAATAACTTATTTCTGAGCCTCTTGACTTTGTTAATGACCCAAGTTTTGTTTCTTCCAAAGCTGCGGTCTGTCATTTTAGCAGCCAGTTGCAGATTTTAGTTTCTTATGCTGATTATTGGTGTACATGGCTCTTGAGGATGAGGAGCTCACAGACATCCTTATCTTGTCATCAACAAATCCCTCCCACAACCCCTGTAAGACTGCTCTTCTGGTCATTGGAGCCAATCAGTTCCAATCAGAGCCAATCAGAATCATCAGAGCCAATCAGAATTATTGAATAGAGGAAAGCTATGCCCACATCCGACTTCTAGCACTATTGTCCACCTTTAACCAACCTGCATGGTGATTCTCTTGATATACAAAAAAGAAGAAAAATCTTACACAATGTTTTCTGCACTTTCACTTTTGTACCTTGTTCTCATTTACAGATGCTTTGGGTAGTGTGTTAGAAACACATAAATACAAGGTTCTGGTTAGAAAAACATATGTGCATACATTAATGCTTGCATGCTTTAACATTCTTGGGTCATAGCTACTGTGGTTTCACATGAGTGATACCCTACACAAAACGACTCCCACAACATGAGTTTTAAGCATGGTTTGAAACACTTTAACTAACCTGTTACACATCTCTTGTGATCGTCCAGGACACAGTGGAATACCTGAGGTTTGATTTCTTAAAAAGTACTATAAACTCACCTGCCATAGATGACTGTATCAACTTGAAGTCACCAATGCTTTCATACAAAGTGACTATTGAATTAAGTTTATTTGTATAGCACCAATTCAAAACAAAAAGTCTAGGTTTGTGCTCACCGCTTTAAACTCAGTTTTTCACTGGGACTTCTTGACCATTGCACTCCTCTCGGCAACTTTGTTACTACCATCTTTATACACAGTGCAGCCTCAGGCCAGACTGTTTTCATTTGTGGCTCCACAGTAGTGGAATGAGGTGCAAATTTCTGTAAGAGCAAGTGACTTCACATATCTAATCAAGATTAATGTCTTCAAAGGAAACCTGTTCGCTTAACACTTTAACAGGCCTAAACTACACTTACTTTGGTTCTGTCATGTAAGAGAATGTGACAGAATCAAAGAAAGTTGCTTTGGATAAAAGTGCCTGCTCATTGACTAAACGTTAATATAATCTAATGTAATGCAATGTAACCCACAAAGGCTTTTTAAGGCAACCAAGCTTTCTTTTTCTTATTCAATGACCAGTTTTACAGTCAAAACCACAGATGTCTCTTGAGTTTTTTTGTATTACTCATTGTTGCCAGCATCTTCACATGGAAGTAGAAAGCAGAACATTGAACTCCTACAAGGGAGTAAGACTAAGTCACAGATGCAGACATGAAGATGACACCTCTGGAACACAAACAGTCCATCAACAGAACTTTACAGCATCGGGGTGAGAATAATCCCACTATGACAGAGGAAAAAGAAAAGGAGCACAAACATATCAAAACAGCACTTCAAACCTACTGATATCCACACTGAGCCAAGAAATCTAGATAAATGCGCGTAATTATCAGTGTCATGTTTTTTCGAGTTTGTCCTAAAACTCCAGTTCTTCTAGACACAATAGACTTTCTTCTTGAAATATTGCATCATGTGACTATGATTGCTGAGATATTTCTTCTTCATGTTTACAAGTTAACTAGCCATATAAAGTATAAAAACATGCAACCAGAAAATAAGATTCTTTATTTTGCATCTTTGTGTATCTGATTCTGGACAGTAGAACTTATCAAAGTTCAATCACTGAAAGGGTGTATGTGAGAGAGAAGCAAATCTCCAAAAAATAAACATGTTATGAAATATCACATCAGAATCATGAACATATGTTAACAAAAATATATAGAATATCAACTTAACTCAATACTATTGTAATCTGTTATCCCACTTTAGATGTTTGATTTTGATTTCTCTTCTCAGTTGTTGGTGAGGGGGAGCACAGGAAAATGGTAGTCATGCTATACTTATTTAGTGCCAACTTTCCCACCCAGCCCTGCACCCAAGAGCAGACAGATAACTGAACTGGAAGATTAAAATTGTCTGTTTAAATAAATATGCCTGGTGTTAATCCTATGATGGAGTGGTGGTTTTATTTCCATCTGCACATGTAAGGATATTCTCTCTCTGAAGCAGCTATGCAAGATGGATGGATGAATGCTTGAAAGCGCAATTTTCAATTAAGAATTTCGTGCATTTCTTGTCACTATACTGTCTGGATTATCCACCAGGTGGTCCCAGAAATTGTGTTGACTAGCTTGAGAACTTTCCTTCTCCCCAAACCTGCTCCTCCCACTCTGTCTTTTCCAAAAGGGTTATAATCATTGCAAAACAGAAATTCTATACCATAGTCAATTCAAATTCATTAAGAAGAGAAAAAAAAGAAGAAAATAAACTGTTGAAATGTATTATTGAAAAAAAAGATTCCTACTGAAAATTATTAACATGCAGAAAGGCATCTAGATCATGTGTAAAAAGAGGAAGGGGTGATCTCCTGTATGGATCCTTATGTCAGCAAAGCTGAAGACACCTTAGCAGGATGTAGTGTTTTCTATTATGTTTAGCAACTTGGGCAGCTTTGGTCTTTGTACATTTAGCTTCAGGAGGTCCAGGGGACTCTCCAGCACTGAGCCAGCCTTCTTTACCCGGTTGATTTTATGCAACAGTTGAGGCAGATAAAACTTCAGTATCCACCAGAGACTTATTTGAGAAGCAGTATGCAACATCACGCTGTAAACACTGAACAGCCTATAGGATTCATCAAAAAGAACAGTGCTCTTTCTGTTCTTGGAAACTGACTCAGTGTTGAATTTTGAGCCCAGTTTATTATCCAAGTGAGAACCCAGGTGTCCATATTCCAGCAGCACATTCATTTCTTTCCCTAGGATGCAAATCATATTTAACATACTTTAAGTCCTCACTTTTATCTTTTTCATGTTTAAGATGAGATGACTGTTTGCACAACATTCCAGTTCAGCTTCGTATCCACTACTGACAACTGAGTGTTTCAGCAGATTACAGGACTCTTATGTCTACTGGATGTCTGAGGTGTGGAGAGAGAAAAGAAACAGGGAGATTATAGTCTCCTGTGGTGCTCCTGTGCCTTCTCAGGGATACAACCAGTCTCACAAATTGTGGTCTGTTTATGAGGTACTCTACAAGCGATTATGGAGGCATCAACATGCATTTTCTCTAATATCTATCGTTGCAGTACAGACTGGTTTGTGTTAAATTCACTGGAGAAATCAGACAGCATGACTCTCTCAGTGCTCCATGCCTTGTGCAGATGGGAGTGGGGTCGCTGAAGGTGGTAGATGATCTCACCGTCATTTCTAGCCATATGATGGTAAGCAGAGTTCAGTGCATTTTCAAAAGTGCTTACTTGCAGAGCAATGTGGGCCAAAAAAGGCTCTTCAGGAATTTCATGATGTGGAATATTAGCATGTGAACTCATCTGTAGTTGCTGGACTCTGATGAATCAGAATTTTATTTTTTTTTTCATCTCAGGTACAGGAATAAGGCCACAGAAGTGGGCTTCTCTGGAGCTGGGGAAAGTTTTTTCATTTTCTTTTTTTGTGTGTAGTTGCTGCTGATGAAGGTTTAACCCAGCAGATGACATTCAATACAGCACCATAATCATTGCCTCCTAATGAATTAAATAGCCCTGACATTTCACAGTACAGTGCTTGTCCTTTTCCTGCAACTGCTCTGCTGTTGTTTCCCTCCTTTCATGCATTATGTTTCTCTCTTGTTCTTTCCCTTGTGTTGCTTTTCCATGCGCCCTCTGGGCTCTTGCTATGTCACTCCCTCTCCCCACCTCCACTGTTCATTTCTGTATCACCTGCCCCTTCTTTTACTCCTCTCCTTAGTCATGCGCTCATCGGTATGCCGCCGCACGCCTTGCTGTCTGTGGAAAGCCAAGAAAGAATGGGAGAGCGAGGGAGTCACTGTTTAGCAGCAGAGACAGAATCCAGCTGGAGGGTCACAACCCTAAATGACCATCCACACTAACACACACACAGACACGTTCCATAAGTCACACACCCGCACTTCCCTGATGACAGGAGCAATAGGTCATATGCCAACAATGTCGGAAGAGGGAGAGATAGGTGGGGGAAAAGAGAGAAAGCAGGATTGGGAAGAGGTAAAGGTGTGTTGCTGAGAGAAGATGGTAGAAAACAATAGGGGCTCAAAACAGAAGTAAAGCTGGGAGAAGGGTGCCTTGAACAATGTCTATTTTATACCAGAAAACAGATAAAGACCAAAGACGAATTTTAAATAGAATATATTTCTGGGCCCTTAGAAGGTATGGTGCTTTAAAATAGATACAGGTTTGTAATGTAAATCACTGATTGACTGAATCAAAGTGTAAATGTGTCCTTTATTCTGATAATTCAATCTTTGAAATGTCCTCTATCAATTTTTGATAACCACTTCTTCCTTTTCAGAGCTGCATTGAACAAGAATCTAATCCAGCTTTCCTTTGGCGAAAGGATGGTATACACCCTGTTGCAGGCCGCCAGTCCATCACACAGCAAGTTTTAAATTCTGTTTATCATGAATGCTCCATCCTCACAGCTAAAGAGGATTATGATGACTCAGCTCATTTTCTGTGCATGGTTCAAAATCCAGCATCTGTGATTGGATGGAGATTTATTAGTGCACAGGTCATGAGTAACTTTTCAATCTGTGAAGGCATCATTTAAATGATGTAGATATAGTGTACAGGGCTCTAAGCCTAGCTGAGCATTGTTTGTTTGGAAGTCATTATCAAACTTCATACTGCATGAAAGAAAAATACAACTAAGGAAGCTCTGGACAGCTGGAAAACTAAAATCCTCGATCAAAGAAAAACAGTGAAACCATAGGCTATGAAAATCATAGTCATTAATGTCCTTGATTATGATTTATTGATATTTATTTTATTTTATTTTCATTTTACAGGGTTAAGGTGGTTTGTAAATTATTGTGTTCCGTTGTTTGTTTATCCTTTCATTTGTTCTGACTTTGGGTGTACAAGAATAACTTCCATATTTTAATTTTTTAAAAATATTTCAGAAATAAGAATGACATAGATTAAAATATTTATAGAGAAAGATGTTTGGATTTTAAAACAAATTGTCTTTATTTTACAATGCTTAATTTTATAGCAATAGACAGTTGTAGAACAAAATGATTTCTGGCGTTTTTCTTTTAACCTTTTTTTTAATCAGTACTGTTTGAACCATCACTTGCTTCTCATTTCATCAGTCACGATCTTCCCTTTTCCCTTTCGATTGCTCATTGACCCAATATTTTTCTTTAACTGTATTTTATACCAGACCTGTAAACCTGTTCAACAGACAGTCTAAAAACCTTAAATGCCTCTCTTTCTCTCTCCACACACACACACGGACGCACGCACACACACACACACCCACACACACGCACACACACACACCCACACACACACACACACACACACACACACACACACACACACACACACACACACACACACACACACACACCTCTCTCTCTCTCTCTCTCTCTCTCTCTCTCCACCACAACACAGTCTGCCTACAGCAGTAGACCTCTGCAGTAACTACTGCAACAGTCACTTTCCAAACAAAATAATTTCAGGGATAAATAATGTACTTTTGTTTCTAAATTAGAATATGGTACATAAATTTTATATGTAAATGTCCAGTCACTTTGCACAAAAAAGGGTCTTCTAGGTGAATACTGAATATGCCTCTTTTCATTTTTATAAATGTGATAGACAGCTAGTAACTCAGTTTACTCACAGACAAAGTGCACACATATGCATACTTGAACCTACATCCCTCATTTTGATCCCATAAAATGAATTCCGCCATATTTATCTTATGTGGCTACTGGGAAATTATTTTCCCTCTGATCTCTAAAGCTTGTCATCATTAAATATCTAGAGATCTTCGTCTGAGATTACTAAAGATAAAGTCTGCTGGAAAAAAGCAATAAGAAGGGTTCAAAGCTTTAATCAGTGCTGTAATGCTGTGAGGATTTTAATTAGAAGGGAATTCCCACTCCCTGTGATTAAAGGAATTGGTGCCTTTAAGTCTGATGTTTATTTTCTGAACAAAAAAAATGGACTGCATTTTTAATCTTTACAAAAATTACAGATTATTTCATAAAAGGAGACGTGAAAAGTTTACCACATGCCTTCACCACATAAACAAAAACGACTCCGGCACTTGTTAAAGGACAGTTGCTGTCGGCTATCGCGAGAGAAGTATCGGTTACCATAGGGACGAGATGTCAACAGAAATGTTACCGGTCAAGCAGAGCCCGTTGGCCGTGAAAGTCAGTTAAACTGAAATACGAAAACGACATGCTGATATAAAAGTCAACAACTCATTATACTGTCATACTTATATTGAGCCAGCAGGACTGCTAGAGAGAGTCATGGTAAGTTATATGTTCCCATTAGTGTAGAAATATAAATTAATGTTTTGTCTGTTAGGTGTACGTTTTCTAGCTTTTATTAGTTTTAGACTCATTTTAAAGCGGTTAATATAAGTAGCAGGAAAAGCACAAGTTAAATTACGGATATTAATAATGTGTGTGCAGAAAAATTGTCGAGGGGGCCACCCTGGACAACTTTACTCTGGTATGAAATGTCTCCTTTATTAATGACTTAATGCACATGAACGCTGTGGCACTTTAAACTGGTGTAACTGCAAGGCCCCCAAGGCTTCCCATCAGGACATTGTTTGATACCAAGATGATATTTATTTCAGCTTTCAGTAGGTTTAATATTGTAGCTGATTGGTGCTGAACATATAATTTAAAGTCTGATTGGCAAAGTTTTGACGTAAAAAATATTAAACTACAACCAGCTAAGTTGCTAGCACTTAATCATGTCTTTTTAGTGTCTTTATATCAGGCAAGTTTTTCCTTTAATTGACTTTTAGTGTCTAAAAACACATTTATCATGTATATAAATCTGCCAGATTAGATTTAAACACAGATGACAGCATGCTTTATCTTCTCATCATTCATCTGAGTGAATGCATCCCTGCTATTTTGCTCGTTTTGCTGCAACAGTATTCATTTATGACTGGGTGTGATTTAGCCTGGGTTATGCATAATTAGCAGTTTTTTGCCATTATTGTGAGTATTTTTTTTTTTTTTTTTTTTTTTTTTTGCAGAAGAGTACCTTTGTAAAAACACACCACAACCTGAAAGAACCTGAACCGCCTAGAGGAAGACTCATGAACTTTAACGACTTTGTGGCACTTCCTAACAACAAGGCCAGATCTGTCAAGCTCAATGCCAGGTAAAATGAGATCAATAAGGTGATTTAAGGCATTTGGTAAAAGTCCATTAGTGTTCCTTGACTGCTGAGTTATTTTCATCTGTAGTCATTCACATTCTGTCCAAAAAAATTGCTGTTTCACAAAATGGAGTTTGAGGCAAGGTAGCCCCTGTGAACTTGATCCTGCACTTTTCAGTAAAAAATCACCAGTGGGGGATAAAATAAATTTTATATGTCAATCCATCTCTGGATTTTTCCTCACAATGCAAAATTTTGTTTCACTTCCTACTGAAGTTTCTCTTTGACAGCAGATAACAGAGGTGATGGCTGGCTTGGTGGTATGCTGATCCAGTAACTAAATGATTAGAGTATTGATTAGTCATGGCAGTAAAGATCTACTAATTCTGAAGATGAATTGATTATATATTGATGAAAGACTGAGTGTCCAGCCTGACTAAGTAGGCAATTTGTATGACTGATTGCTCACATGTTTATGTTTTTTGTTGCCATAGTGACATGCAAGATTTGCAAATGGACACTGTGGTGCTGGCCAGTGAGAACAAGGAAATGGAGGACAAATTGCATGAGCTGAGAGCCAATATGTGTAAAGAAAAGGAGGAGAGATGGTAAGTGGGAATGCTGCAGAGCATGAAAACAAGGGCAGTGGATGTGGAAAAATGCAGAGGAGGGAATGAGGGATCTTTTAAACCTGACACCAGAAAATAGTCAGAGAGGATATTATGATGACAGGTCAGACAGAGATGAGATAAGTGAAAAGATAGTAGATAAATGGGAGCCACCCTGGACAACTTATAGAATAGTAAGGAGAGTTTCACAGTATCTTCAATTTAAGTTTAACATAACAGAAGTATTACTTACTTGTGTTTATGTTGTCTGAATTCTTTATTGCAGCCTGTTTTTATCATTAATTTGCAGTAGTTTAACTTGGTGAGAATAATACTTTAAAGAAGGACACTTTACATGAAGGACAAAAATATGATTGTTCATATTTAGTTTTCAACACAGCACACCTAAAAGACACTTTGTAAAATATAGTTAAAAAACTTTCGTTGTGTACAGCTGACCCTACAATGACTTCAAGGTAAATAAATGTGTGTGGTCTTTCTCATGTAACCTGAAAATTTGATGAGTCTAGTTCTTAGTAGTAATGCAGCTGGGTGAGATGTAGCAGGGGAAGATGTTATGAGTGGTGTGCAGGGTGGCTTGATAAGGATGGGAAGTGGTACTATGTCCTAAAGCTTGGACAAAACCCCACCCAGGGAGTTTGCCTCTTTATAGACAGTAATGACTGTGAGAAATTATTAAATAAAGTACAGCTAAGTTGTTTTTCCCATTTTAGGACATCATTGTTTGACATTATGTTCAACTGATGCTTATACTTTACCCTTTGAACTTAAAAAAAATCTTTTTAAAACTGAAGGGTCTCCTGAATTTCTCTTTAACAGCAAAACATTCCTTTCTTTACTTCTGATCTTCTTTATCTCAATTGTCATGTCCCCAACTCCAAAAACCCAATCTCAAAAAAGGGGGGATAAATAAAAGAAATTATGGACTGCAAACATAAAGTCTGTTCAAACAGGAGGGACAAAGGAAGAATAAATTAGGACTTGGGAGACAGAGAACAGTGCAGATGACTAATGGAGAGATATGGATGCAGTGGTGGGGGCAGAGAAGGTGGCGACTGCAACAACTGTTGAAAGGTGAGCAACCAAGGAAATAGAGACACTAAGTAATAGAGACAAATGGAGTTGAACACCAATTGTTAGAGGGAGTATGAATGACTCCTCTACCTAAAAAGGTCAAGTAAAGGTTGCAGTGGAAGGATTAAAGGAGCAGTGAGTGAACTGAGAAAAAGGAGGATATTATAAATGAGCCCAAATAGTGGATTATTCTAAAGGACAGTGGAGCAGCAAGTTGTGTGCAACTTCACTTCCTGAACCTGCAGCTTGACAATCAAAGCTCATAGTACCTGTTAGTATTTATTTATCACCCTCTGCTTTTCTGTAGATCCTTTAATTGCTATGCTGTTTACAAAAAAGACTTTTATTTATGTTCACCACAATTCATTAGACTTGTAAATTGTCTCACATCTTGGTTGGAACATGTACAGGGCTGGGTGTATGTGTTTTTAGGACTACTTTTGATTTATTTGAGAATTCATGAAAGTAAATCATAAGACAGATAGAGATAGGTTCTCCCCATCATAAATTTAGATATACACTCAGGCTTTAGGCAGATGTCCTTTAGTTAAATATAAGTGAATACCTAACTTAATGAACCTATCTTTATCTCTGTGTGTATGTATTTGGCTAATTGAGACTTTTCATTCATTTCTTCCCCTAAAACATGGTTGTTTGAACAGCTTCACATCCCTAAATTGTGAGTGTTATAAGTTTACTGTCTGACTTAAGGATAACTATAAACCAGGAGAACTCATATAACTTGAAGGAGTTGGTGCAATTTTGGCTTGAAAAATGGGCATAAAATTAAATTGCCAAATGTTGCAAACTCATTGGCATATACTGCAGAGAGACTTGTAGCTGTACTTCTTGATGATCTAAACTATGTTGATCATGTAGGGTGAATGTTTATCTAAACTCACAAACTTGTTTTTTTTTTTTTTTTTGGTTTATTTCTTGTTTGTATATTTTAACATATTTCTCATTGAACTGGTAGGCATGTTGCCTTCATCAAATTGTGCTAACTATCTAAAAATCCATTTAGTTTGCAGGTTGTGCAGTCACACTAAAGAAAAAAAAAGGTCAAATGGTGCAAATATTGATAGTACTACTGTCATGGAAATCCCAAACCCAGATAGTCACCTTAGTGGTTAAAAACCTGTGATGCAGATACAAAGGTATTGGTAGGGTTTTTTCCACAACAACTACTAACTGTTGTGTACATGATTTACTTGATTTAGCATTTAAATTGCACAAGTACCTTGCAATAGATCAATAACCTGTACAGTTTACAAAGTTCATGTTTACCTTTTGTCCATAGACATTTGGGAAAGGTTCCAGCAGATTCCCATGAATATGACTGAAGCTGGTATAGATGGAGAGATGAATGGATAATCATAAATTTAGAGAAAAAATACTGTTTTTTTATTAGATTGTCTTAATCTCTGTTCCTAGTTCATCCCATCTAATCTTAATAATAACTTGTGGAAGTTGGAAAGCAGAATAAAGGGAGTGTTGTATATCATCATATAAATTAATCATAAAAGGAAATTTTAAAGAAAAAGAATAAGAGCATTTAGTTACTCATGCAAAAGCAGCAAAGCTAAACAGAGTAATACTGATTAAAGCTGAGATGTGATGAGAAACATTTCTGCAGCTGTGTATTTGACTTTGCCAAGATAAATACATACGAGTCATCTCATACCACGTTTATTGTTGAAGAAAATATATAAGAATATCTTACATATTAATACTACTTTGTTTTGAGCTGGAAGCTTGGCCATAATTAAGATGCCATATATTAGTGTGAGGAAAGGGCTTTTTCTTTATCCAGGCTGTACGAATGATAAACTCAGAAACACAGTGTTTTCTGTCACTCTGAAATAGTGCAACACTTACTGCTCCTCCTGCTCCAAGATACAACACGATTTATATGTGGCTGCCTGTGCTGGCCTGCCATGTATGTTTATGTGTGCATATGTGTGTGTGTGTATATATATATGTATATGTATATATATATATGTGTGTGTATATATATGTATGTGTGTGTGTATATATATGTATGTGTGTGTGTATATATATATATATATATAAATGTGAACTATTAAAAAGAGTTTGTGTTTGTGAGCTAATTTCTGTTAAGGGTAGAAATCCAGATTATCTAACTATTTTGAGTATTTTTAGTGGAAACAAGTATGCCCATCCAACTATCCATCCACCCATCTTACAAGTTCAGATTCTATGAAGTGCAACTTAACCCAATTGTCCCTTTTTAAAAAAAAAAAAAAATTGATACGAGAGCTAAACAGTATTTGCTTTCAGAGACAACTCAAATTTGATTAACCTGTAGTTTTCTTTATGATGTGAAGCTTAACTAAAATTTTCCAAGGCCTTTTTTTTGTTTTGTTTTGTCTGTGCCAGTGTAATAGTAAAACTTTCAAAGGTTTTTACTGTAGATTGTCAAACTGCAGTTTATTACCAGGCTTTGCATACATGACTGTTATGCAGGGCTCTGTTTTTCTTCACTTTTGTCTGTCTGACAGAAGAGATGTAATCGATCAATTACTGAACTTTGTCTTACAGTGTGTGGTTGTTGCTTCTGTCTGACTGCATTGGTTCCAGCTGGACTGCATACTGACAAGGTCCTACAGGCTGCAAACACACTCTCATGTATAGACTGAAAAACTAGGCAGATAATTCATTTTGCTAATACAAGGTTGGTATAATCAGTATGTGACAAGCTGTTAGGACCCATGGCTTGCTCCTCTTTCTGTGCATTAATTGGTGTCATGCTTTTTTTTTTCCAGAATGAAAAGATTACTGTGTAGCTAATGTGTAACTGTTCAGTATTTGCTCCATGTTCCTGGATCCACCATCCAGCACTTTTCCCCCACCCTGGTAGTTAGAGGGACTCTAAACTATGTCCCATCAATCCTTGAGCTCTGCTGGAAATATAAACCTTGTTCACCTGTCTCTCTGAGTAGTTGTGATTTTGTACAAGCTTGATGCTGTGTCAGTTATTAGCATTTATTTGACAACTGTTTTAATTAACTGCTTGTGATCATACTGTTCACATTTGGGAGGTTGTAACCAGGACCTGTTTTTGCCATTTCAGATATAGCCTTTGTGTGTGTGTGTGTGTGTGTGTGTGTGTGTGTGGTTGTAGTTTCTGTTTGAATGTATTGGTTGTAGCTTTTCTGGACTGTATAGTCACATGGTTGTATGCCAGCATTAGATTTCATTACTGACATAGTATATATAACATTTTTGTCTGTGTTGGTCTCATTGGTGTTGAGGTATTTATTGGAGCTAGGTTTAAAAATTTTTGTTTGTAGCATACATTTTGTTTTTTAAGCATCCTATGGAAACAGTGCTACCTTGTATTTGTTTGGGTAGGGATCAAAATATTGTATTTACAGTTTTCTCATTAAATTATCCATCGTTCGGGTCACAAGAGTAGCAACCTAAACAGAGAGGCCTAGATCTCCCTACACCAGCTCCTCATTCAGCTTTTCTCCAGGAGAACACCAGAGTTTTCTCATTCCAATCAAGAACAATGATCCCTCTAGTGTGTCCTGGGTCTACCTCATGGCCTTCTTCCAGTTATGCATGCTCTAAACACCTCCCTGGGGAGGTTCCAAGGAGGCTTCAAATGAACCACCTCTTTGGAAGAGCAGTGGCTCTACTCCAAGTCCCTCTTGGATGACCAATCTTCTCACCCTATCTCTAAGGGAGAGAGCTTAGTTCTTCTGTGAGAGAACCCTATTTCAGCCACTTGTATTTTCAGTCTAGTTTTTTCAGTCTCTACCCTCACAGTTCTGAGGCACTGCATCACTCACATCTCCGAGTGGACATACGTGGATTCATATGTTGAGAAAGAAAGAACTCGATGTTTCTCACCTCGACAAGTGCTACCAGGATCCCAGTTGTTGGTGAGTGCCTGCTGGCCAGGCCTTTATCCATGGCACCCAGCGGGGTACAGTGTAAACGGGTCACATGGGTTTTGCCCTCCTGGGGGCTTGCCACCTGGAGGATAAGTCACATGGGTTGAGTGCCATGTGAATTGGGTAGAAGCCAATGTCTTGGGCTTTAAAGCTGACTACCAGTTTCTGAAACTGACTCTGAGACATGAGCCTGAGCTGTTTTGTGAGGTTAAGAACTACTAACTAGATATAATCTGGTTTTCCTCATCACACGGTGCGGCCTTTAGAAAGGCTGAACCTTATTCCATTTTTTTAGGCTGATGGGATATAATTTATCTTTCTTAGTGTCCTTTTTTATTATGGGAGATTTGTTTTATTGCTTAATAATATTTATTTTTTCTCTAATCAGTTCTTTTTGGGTTTAATGTAACTTTCCCCCTTTTTTAATGTCCTATTTAAGACTAAATACCTGCATGAGCCATGACAGGGACTCTCAGGTAATCATAAGCAGCTTCATGCAAACGTGGTAGGCTTCCATCTTTCTTGGCTCTGCTTTGCCTGAATCACAGACTTAATATAACTTTGTCTTTAGTCCTTGTGGCTTACAGACACTCTCTCTCAAATCATCTCTAAAGCGAAGTCAAGGGTTCTTTTCTGCTTTCTCTATTTTCTCTTTTGAGCACCCTTTTGTTTGGGTCAAGTGATAATGCTATATTCCTTTTCTTCCTTTGGTTCCAAAAAGCACCAATTTCAGTTTGGGTTCTGTACATATGCTACAACCATGCTATTTGACAGACCTCTTGTTGGGTTAAAATCTTTAAAATCTCATGTCTTTACTATTTGAACACTCTGCTCTTGACTCATCATTGCATATCACTCTCAATCAGTGATAAATAAAGACTTCAAGGTCTTCCTGCATTTGCTTGCCGTTACTTTTCCCTCAGTGTGAGTTGAGATTAAAAGCAATCTGCATGTTTGGCTTCATATCCCTGTGTTAGCCAGGGTTTGGTGTTTATATTGAACTGCTTATAGTTATATCTGCTTTCATTACATTATCTCTCTATAATGTTTACAAATGTGTTTTTACCCTTATGCTAAAATGAAATTGAACTGCTTATTGTGTCCCTTTTGCTTAAGTGGCCCACCTCGACATTGGGCTTCTGCTGGGCTTCAATTTTGATGTAAAGTACAGGTTTGGCTCTCTGTAAAAGTTAAGGTGTAATAGGAGTTTATATAGTGGCTCCAAGGTTAGGTGAAACAGCTGTCAGAGAGTATGTTGTCGAAGACTGAGTTGAAAGCTGCGAGAATACAAAAGTAAGACAGCAGTGATGATGAGAAAAAAAATCCACAACTCTGAAAAGATTTCATTGAGAAGTTCATCTATAGGGGAGTGGGACACACTGAAAATGTGGCTCGCTATGCCACAAAGGGATTTTTTATTTTTTGCCTTTGTGCTAGAATTTGAAAACTACCATTTTCTAAAAATTTAAATATCAGCGAATTGATGCAATAATTGGTATTATATAAAATATTGTGTTAGGTAGTAACAATTTGTTGAATTCTATTTACTGTTTTTCTCAATTTAGGTGAATTTTTAAAAGATACATATGTTGATAAATATCAAGTAAATATACAAATCAGTGTAAGTACAAGTAAAACATGTCAGTGAAAGGAAATGCTCTTTGACATAACAAATCCCATTGAAATGGAATTCATTTGCATTGTTTTGCAGCCGTTTCTTCGTACTCCACAATTTAAAGCATCTTTGTTAAATATTTTCATCCCTAAAGATGACTTAAAGACAAGAAACCTTTTGAAATTTAGTTTAATCTTAAAGCTTAGTTTAACAGTTCAGCTGAGTCCTACCATCAGTGACCAATGCAAATGTCCTCATGTTCAAATACCCACATTCTGAACCTCCATTTCACATACAGATGGACACAGAAGCACACAAAGATATCAAAACCTAATCACATCTTGCTGTTATTAGTTAGAAATACTGAAAAATAACTATCATGGGTTTATCTGTAGTTGTTTGTTTATAGGAGACAGAAACATTGACTCTGTTAACCGTCCCTGTATGCTTCATAAAGCCGTTTCAGCTGTTATTATTTTGAAGTATATGTTTACTCGTGTATCTGTGTGGGTGTATATGTGGTGTGTTTGTTTGAATTAGATCATTTGATCTTTTCTAATGCATTCCTAAGAAACCCTAACTTTATCTCTCGGGGTTTCATGTCCTGAGGGAACACCCTGTTTCCTTGAACTGCCAGAGGTGTGCCTGAACTGTCAACCCTGGCAACAGTCCAGTTGTCTAGGTGATGCTGGTAGGATGATAACCTGACTGCTACCCTCAGCATCAGCATAGCACAGCAACAACATGATGGTGCTGTTGTTGCACAGATTTCCTGACTTCCTGTGCCTTGACAGACTGTCACCTCAATCCAAAATAAACTTTTTTCGAAAGACCACCGACATGGCGACGGTGTAACTAGAATGAATAATTTAACAACATGAGCTTGACTACCTCATGTCGAAATTATGATTCCTCTACACATCTTCACTGTCAGCTAACAGGAATGTCCTCTGTGTATGTGTTTGTTTGTATGTGTGTGTACATGTCATTTCAAAAGCCCTTGTGTATGTGAGGGAAACCACTGTGCTTAATTCCAGCACCACATGGACTTCTATGCGGCTTACATTGCCACCCCTGATGTCAGTATCACTAATCCTGCATCTTACATTGCTTCTCACACCACAATGCTGAACCAGATATGACCTTGCCAAAAACAGGTCACTCTTTTCAGATGGAGTCACAACAGTACTACAGACTACTTGGATTACTGTATGGTGGAACATGTTTAGGTATGTGGCTACCTCGACAGGAAAACAACTACTTTGAAGAAATATGTAAAAACATTAAGACCAAGAACATGGTCAAATGGTGAAGGATATAAATGTCACCTTGGCTCACTAGAGAGGTGCATGTACTGTTGAAAACCTAAAACATTACCTTTAAGGTGGGTAATGAACCTGAACTCAGGACTGCCACGATTAATCTGTCTTTGGAGATCAGGGAGGTAAAATGTGCCCATGTACAGAAAACACACCAATTGGTTTTGTGGTATAGGTGAAAGCAGCTTTAAGGGGGAGGACATCTTCTCTGACTTACTGACCACAAACCAGCCTTTAAGTCTCACAACAGTCATGCAACACTCAATGATAAGGTTTTCAAACAGCTTTTTGGACGCTTTGGAGATTGCAGTATACTTTCAGGCATGCCATGTAATATTTGTCACACACAGGAGATTGGACAGTACATAAAGTTAGATTTAGATCATGCTCTTACAATATTCCTTTATTTATTGTTATTGCATGCTACTTAGAATGTGTATGTGTAAAATATATTGGAAGTGCTGAGGATGAGTTGGCTAAATCTGGTTGAGTAGGTGATGGTGATATGATAAAGGACTCTTACCAGCTTTTGATTTTTGAGAGCTTAAATCACACTCAGGGTGGAGAGAGTAGTTGTTTTCAGTTTTAGAAAAACACTTTCTCTTTTTTTTATCTGAATATACAGTACAGACCATGTGTTGGCTTCAGTGTGACACATATAGTTATTAATTTCCTGGCCATTTTAGAAGAAATTATAAGGTTTTAAATGGGCTCATATTCAACTGAACTTCTTCATGTTTATACACTGGTCAGAACTTTTATTAAGACCCAGAAATATCAGTGACTGGGCTTTTTAGGTAGCTATTCCCACCAGAACAACTTGAGCTGATTCTACATTTATATCTCTACTATAAACCATCTGTACTCACTGCCTTTCATTTCCAGCTGAGCTTAGATATCTTGTCATTATATATTATTTCTAGTTGTGTTTGCATTCCGTTTGTTTTGATATGCATTTTTTTACATTGTTATACTTTACCTGTATAGACCTTTGTTCAACCTTGTGGTTTTTTAAAAATACAATGTATCAATGAATTGACCTTTGAGTTTAATGAAAAGGGATTCTTTGACTTTATCAAAGCTAGCTAACTTTTTTCTATATCTTGTCAATGTGAAAATAATGGGGGATTTTTCCAGCTGAAGTACATTAGTAAAGAAATGTTTCTGATAATCTTTGCACCATTGCATTTTGTAGTTATTGACAGACCTTCATCTTGTTTTTTCAGTAGTTTCTAGATTGCTTAGTTTTTAAAAAATAAATATCAGTGACTGGATGTGTTGTTGATATCTACCATTAACAAAAATATGCAGCATGTACGAGGAAATGAAGAACAGAGACAGAAGTAATTAGTTATTCCTTTTAATTGACATTTAAAAAAAGCTCTTAAGATTAATGAATAATACATTATGGTATGTGTATGCATTTATTGTTCTGTCTGTCCATCTGTCTGCCTTTCTCACTTTTCAGTCATTTAAGAGGGTTTGGATGGACATCTGGACATTCCATTTCTTTAAACACCAGTTCTCTGCAAAAGAGCCCTAAGAGGACAGAGGGAAACACTGTCCAAAAGGTAAAGCGAAATACTATCTAACCAAAATCTACAAGTTGATAAATACATTCATAGATTTGTGTATTTGTATCATATACAACAGATACTTGCTGGTAGACCCCACATTTATTTAATTTGCCTGTTTGGAAGCTTTTAATTGTGTTTTAGTCATTTTATATTAGTCAATGCAGTCAGTCATCCATTATTATTACTGAGAATGTAAAGTTTAATTTTATCTCTACAAGGTGCTTTCTTATAGGTGGTACCCTTATGGACCGTGTACTTTGTATCAGATGTCTGGTAGCCAGTTTTAACATACTTATTCAATTCAATTCAGTTCACTTCAATTCAATCTCCTTATCTGAGTGGCACAAATTCACAACAAAACTCCTCTCTAGGCAAGTTACGTAGACAGCAAGTTCAAAACAGTTAATTACAATCCAATTCACTTTATTTACATTTTAATTCATTTTAATTCAGCTGATGCAATTAATTCCAGTAGAGTCCTGTTTCAAAATTAATGTATTTGCAAACCAAAAGTCTCCACTAGAGCCATCTGTCTTGACCGGTTGAGAGTCTGAGATGGCAGGAAAGAGAGACCAACAAACACAGAGATTAACTTGGGACGTCTGCCTATCAGAATTAAAAGAGAACAATCAGCTGAATGAGCTCAAGGCTCTTGAATGTAATTTTAGGACTTAACAAAGCAGCTCTGGAAACTTCTTTTATGTCTTCCTGGTCAAAATGAAATAAATAAGTAAATAAATTAAAAAAGAAAGAAAACCTCCAGGATTCCTCACAGCATTTGTAGATGCCAGAGTAATGTCATCCAGAGTTATTAACTGACAAGAGTCTATTTCTGAAATGCTCAGTTTCAATGTTTTATGAGTTTAGTAGCAAGAAGTTAGAGGTCATTTAGGTCAGTGCATTGAATATATGTGATATATAAAACTTTACTTCAAAATATGCAGTATGATAAACATATAAAATTTGAGTTCTGTAGTGTGATACGTTTAGAAAATAGACCTAAACCTGTTTAGAATTGTCAGCAAGAGAGTGCTTAAGAGTTGACATCTATTTATTTCTTAACACATTGAAAAAACATTTAAACATATATAAACAAGGATAAATGCAAAGTAGTGTATGCATTCAAAGTATATGATATGAACATAAATTGCACAGAGATACTATAAATAGAGACAAAGATATTTGGTAGGATTGTCAATAAACAGAGAGCAGACATAAACTTTGGGCACTGATTTGTTCCAATATTTCATTTCGACAGCTGACAGCAGGCAAACTGAAGATCCAAGTGCTGAAAGATGAAGCACTGACAGGTGAGAGGTTACTCCACAACATCAACTTTAAGAGCAAGATCTGCGCTATGTAGATATGACATGATGTGTTCTCAAAAATCGTTTAAACCCAACTTGAATTTCTCTCTACTGTTTATGTAAACCTTGGTTTTCAGAAGTTGTAGAGTTTAGGTGTCAGCACTTATTTTTGATTCCTGCAAAGTTAAGATTTTTTTAAACCATATTTTAATACAGTTTTCATTGTCTGTGGACTTGACAGGCAAAGAGTTTCATAAGTATGAGTTAAATGAAATTCCTTGACCAGGTGTCAACATCAGTGTTTACTCTTTTTAGCGCTGCCTCAGCCACCATCTCCCATTTCTCCCACTGGTGTTAAGATGACAAGAAGAAGTAGACTGAAAGGAATCATCTATGGGCAGAGTGAAGTCAAGACTCCTGGATCAGTATGCACAGAAACAAAACCACACTCGCATATAAAATCATAAAGGACCCACTAAATGTACTTCCTAAAGGGTCAGAAATTGTTTAAAATTGGGTAAAACTGGATAAAATATTGACCTTACACACAAACATTTAACAAGAGCTGTTTAATAGCTTAAGCTACATTCAAAATTAAATCTTGAATCTAGTTTTCTCTATTTCAACCTCACTGTCACTCTCCATTGGTTAATTGTTCATTTCCTTCCAAAGCTGCTCTCTCCCGTCGTTTGCCCTGTGTCTAGAGCTGTATTTATGTTCTTTGTCTTCCCCCTTCATCAGCTGCTACTTCTCTCTGTCCTGCAATTGCCCTTTATTTTTGATCTTGTAACCCTCTGTCTTCTCTCCTCCCTCTCAGTTATCCCTCCTGCCATATTTCCCAGCCACCTTTTGTTTTGCACTCAGTCATGTTTACCTGTGGTTTTCTTTTGTGTCTCCGCCACTCCCTTAATGCGCCTCGACTGTCCTATCTGACGGTCTATCTGAGTGTTTGTGTTTGCACTGATAACAGTTTAGTTGGATCCATTCGTCGATACTCGGGACCCCTGAGGGCACGATTGTTTAGTCTTTCTCACTCCTCACCCGCTGTTGCTCAGGAGGCAGCACGGTGAATAAGAAGGAAGAGCATCCTTTCTGTGTGTCTGTGTGTACGTTGGGTGCATGTATATATAATAGACTGTGTCAGACTGTGCTGAGTAATGCATACTTGATTACCAGTTGCCCGCACGTCTCCACCTCCTAAATCCCCAGCTACCTCTGCAACTTGGATCCTATGTTTTACTATGTATCCAGTAGACTTTAGTATTAAAACAGACATATAATGTACGACTGAAATAGAGAGATCTTTGTAAACAATGAAAGTAATGTACAAATGTAGAAATAGGAGGGGTTAAACTGGTAGAGCTGTCATCCTCCATTTTTCAGCTTGTTTTGTTATGGAATGTTATTTAAGTGCTGCACTCGTGAACCGTTTAAATGTAATGTTCTAATTTACTAGGTAGTGCATTTGATGAGACTGGGGTCATTGCCAATGACACTATAGTATAGGCAAGCACATAGACTAAAGAATGCACTGACAGTGCACAAACCTTTCAAACACAGTTACAACTGTGTCCACTAATTCACTTGAAGCTGCATTTTAATACAATCATGTAAACATTCAAACTTGGTTTAAGCTTTGAATCAGAGTTATAAGCCAGACTTCACCAAAATCACATGTGCACATACACACACATGCATGTAAACCATGCATGCCTAGCTGTTTTCAGAGTCATCCAGGCAAAAAAAAAAAAAGTACCTCATCACTTTCTGCCAGGCACAGAGTGTGCAGTGATATGCTGCTTGCAGCCTGATAGGGATGCCTAGTCCCTGGGGAGTGGCTGTAATTTATCCTCAGACCTGAGAGGGGAAATGAGCCCCTGCTTTATGGTATACCATCAAACTGCTGTGCCACAGCTGCAGATTAGCATGTACATGCAGCCACATGCATGCCGTATACTCATACATACCAGTATGCGTGAGGAAAAAGGAATTAACAAAATGTTGCACAAAACTATGTTAATTTAAAAAAATAATAAACTCCTAAAAGGATATAATGGAAATTAAGTGTTAAAACAAATAAGAATTCATTTCCAAATCTGCTGCCCTATATAAACTTTATCTCCAAGAAATTTGCGTGAAGCTGTGAATTGATTTCTTTTTTGTACTCCATTGTTTATCTCAATCTATTAGTATAAGCAATGAATAAACAAGAAAGGAAAAACAATGCAGCTGTGCAAGGAAGAGACTTTTTGATCTTCAAGGTATTGGTGATGAAACTGTGAGCAATAAAGGAAAATACATGCACTTGTCAAATAGGGGAAGAAAATAAATGATTGAATCTTTGCTGTTTGTTGATACCAAAACCTGGTTGTTTCCTCCATCCTAACCTCCAATCTTTATGTCTCCTACCTTCCTGGCCTTGCCTATGAGCTCTGTCCACTTAATCCAGGCATATCTCCCAAACGTGCTGATGCAAGAACTTTCCCCATAAGTAAGACCGTAACATACTTTCAGATAGAAATGATAATGACCTCCCTTAAGATTGCATTTACTCATCCACATCAAATATGCAACACACACACACACACACACACACACACACACACACACACACACACACACACACACACACACACACACACA
>JAOWBL010047517.1:0-24949 GCA_028564865.1 Zenarchopterus dispar | reverse complement strand
AAAAAAAAAAATAACATAAAATAAAATAAAAAAAAGAAAGAGAGAGAGAGAGAGAGAGAGAGAGAGAGAGAGAGAAAGGCAGCATTACTCCAGTGGTAAGACCTGTCAACATTTGCCATGGCAATTGGTTCATTCAAAGATTTACAAGGTTAAAAAAAAGAAAGAAAAACAAACTGAGTATCTGAACTATGCTTTTGCTGGATCAGCCAAAGTTCCTCACAGAGATCTTCGGACAGTCTGATATATTATTCCATCTTTTTTTTTTTTCTTTACATTTTGGGAAAAAAAAGTATCATCTTCCAGATATGCAATTTTCAAAAAATATTCACAAAAACAAATCACCCATAACACACTACAGAATGAATTTTTCAAGAAAATTAAAACTGGGTTTCGTTTTAAAACTGAGACTATCAAGGAACACCACTGACTGAAAAAAACTTAGAACTAGCTTTCCAATATTAATGTAAACATTTAAAAGGCTCAATAGCATTCTTTAATTGATCATTTACATTCAAAATTGTCCACGATTACAATTTCTGTTTATTTTGGCTTCTTTCTAAATCACAGAATTAATTCTTGTATTTTTTAAATAATAACCTTCCTAGCAGACAGACCTCTTGCAGGATGTCTTGTGCATCATCTTCATCCATTTATGTGAACAACCACAGGAAGTCTCAGATTAAACTCATGAATGTGCATAGTTAGAAATCAATTAAGTGCATTCATCATGGAGTAAACAGTTAAATGGTTCAGATTTAAAAAAAACAAAACAAAACAAAACAAAACAAAAACAAAAACCATTTGTCCTGCAACTTCACTCCAGATGCAGTCACCTTCAAATTTATTTAATCAAGACATTGCTATCAACACAAAACTTTAAAACATTATTACATTACAGAAATGTCTGTATAATATTGATATGCATATATGGCTGGTAGCAGGGTTCATTATGGGTGTTTAAGTAAACGGGCCAGAAAGGTTTTCTGGCCCCCTGCAATATTGGGTTTATATTACAGATGTTCCCTTGTGCTCCATTGTTGTTGGTCTTGACTTAGACTCAACTTGTGAACCTAACAATAACTTTAATTTACAATGTCAACATTCAGAAATCTTTTCCTAACTCTTCTCCAGTAATGACATAAATCCCATGCTTCAAAGTCAAAGACATCAGAAAGGGGGAGCTTTTTCAGTTATTACATGTTCACAAATGATAATTTGACTCTTCCTAAGGCCTCTTGTCTCAGTGATTGCCTAGCCATTGAGTCTCTGCGTCACCACCTCCCTGTACATGATCGAGATGTACACGAAGAGGAGGAGGATAACAAAGAAATCGTCCATGAAACCCAAAAGGCCAAAAAGTGCTTCAGGGAGGATGTCGAGTGGCGAGGCCAGATATGTGATGGCACCAACCAGGCAAAGAAGAATTCGAATCCGAAACATCCAAAAGAGGCCACCCACAGTAAACATCTCCCTGAAGGCATGGCGCAGCAGGGTGGGGACATCACGCAGCCTGTCCATAAACTGAGGAGATGTTGCGGGACAGAAAAACAGAGGAGAGACAACATTATTTAAAAAAAAAAAAAAAAAAATCGGTTCTAAATACGAGGCTCTGTACAAGTCAGTATCTCATCTGTAAACACTTTTTTTTTTAACCAACAGTGCTGTTAACTGTAGTTTTATTTTGAGGGAAACTGATACAAGTATGATGTTTAAATACTCAAAAACACATTAACAGATGCAAAATATCCAAACATTTATAAGTATTTTACAAAAAGTTACTAAACAGTCACTTACACCCAATTAACTACAGTTTAAATGAGCATAAGAAGCACATTTACTCACTGATCTCGGCTGGCCAGAAAACCTCCGGTTGTAATCATGGATGTCTCTTAATATAAGCTGAGGTTCTGCCTCACCATCCTGCACCCTCTGAGGATTGGCGTGCTCATGAAATAGTGGGAAGAGCAGTGTTACCTGGGGATAATAAGTTTAAAAAGTTGTGTTACAAGCAGGTCTTTACAGTGGGTGAAGAGAAGAATCATGAACTCTTTAAACACAAATAAACCAACCTTCAGGGAGATGATGCTGAAAGTTACTGGACTACATTCACACATATGAATACAAAAGCAATTGTAACTATCTGACATTTAAATCAGGCTCAAGTTTGAGTTCAGCTCTGGGTTGAACTCAAAATGTTGTGACCTTTTGTTTTAATACTGTAATGGTGCTCAAACGTTTAAAGCCAGATGGATCGCAAACGAAAAGTTGTTCAACAAAAACACTGCAATGACTTCATGACTAGTTATTGTTTGCAAGGCAACAGATGATATTTCTGTTTCTGAACCCTCTGTTGCAGTGAACTTGGGTAGCATTTATGTCAGAGTGGCTTAAGGAGGATATGCAGACCTGCAAAGCCCAGGTCTTGTTTACAATAAACAGCAGCTGTTTGATCCAGTCAGACATAAGGGATAGTGTAAGAAAACCTAGTCTGGCATGAAAAGCAAATGGTAGTCATGACAACTGAGGATGACAGTACAGTCCAGAGCACAAGTCTCACCATTTGTCTGCAGATTGGGCAGTTAATTGCTCCCAGCCAGGTACCATACCTCCAGTAAGCGATGATGCAGGAGCCTGTCCAGGAGTACGGAAGAAGATATTAGTACCGCTTAAAGGGCAAGATCTGAGAAATTTGAGATGAACCTTGTATAATTTTATTAACAGTGGCAAGAAAAAGTATGTAAATCTCTTAGAATTAACTTCTTTCTGCATTCATTGTACATGAAATAGGATCTGATCTCTTTCAAAGTCACAATAATAAATAGATCAAAACAATGTGCTTAAGCTGATAACATAAACAATTACAATATTTCCTGCTGTTACTGAAGGCATCTACACTGTTTACATAATGGCATATTTCCTGTATCCTCCTTGCTCTTACCTCATAATCAGGTTCAACTTTGGTTTAGGTAGGGTTGTATTAAACCAAAGCAAAGTATTAACCAAGGCATTTGCCCCTTAGGGTTTGTCTATTATGACTTAGAAGAAGATCAGATCACATTTTATGGCAAATTAATGCAGAAAATGAATTCCATGGGGCTAACCTGCTTTCCTTGATACTGTGTCTGAAACTGAACTCCATATCTAATGCTCATTCTACATGCAATTCAAAGATAAGCCAGTTTATACTAAAATTAACAAAGCAAAAAAAAAAAAAAAAAAAAAAAAAACTCTCACTCTTTCATGCCCATGGTCATTAAAACTGTCTACAAAAGCAAAATGCTTCTTTTTCACCTTCTTCCCCTCTGTTGCACCGCTGCAGACTTTTGCGTAATTTTAGACTCTCGATAGCAGCCTTACCGCAGAAAAGGTGACCACAGTTTGTTTCCACAGGCAGAACAGCCTGTTGCAAACACACAGGGCAAGACATGTCTGTGTAGTACTGCTGCCTGGCCTCTGCCTGTGGGTTTTCATCCTGACAAACACAAATCATTTATGTGACAATGTGAAATGTGTTTAAATAAACTGCACTGTCAAGATTGACTCCAACTTGCTTTCTACTACTTTCTGGGCTAAGTATTTCAAAACTACATATGTTTAATGCAGTTGCACATTAATAAAATAAAAGTATGCTTTTTTGATATAAAATTAAAAATGAGAAACATATAAAATATTACTTTCAGGTATTCTGATGTATGAAAGGGTGGATAGCATTCAAACTAACGTGATTCTCAAACTATGTCACTGCACAAAAATCTATAATTTTCGTAGATTTGCTAGTAATAAAAAGAGAACACTATTATTGTATTACTTTAAATATATTATTTGGCTTCATTTATCTATGTACCTGTTCAGTTTGGAGCTGCTGTCGGACGGCTCGAACGTGCTCCTGATTCTCAGGATGAATGTTCTGCTCCTCCTGTCTGTAAAGGATAAAAGGCAGATTTTCGGTAACATAAGGATGGTTGGTTGTCTTATTTGTCTCTGCATGACCCCGTGATGGACAGGTGACCTGTCCATGGTGTTTACTGCCTCTCCTCTGAGGACAACTGGGTCAGACTCCAGCCTTTTGAAGTAGGTATAGAAAAATGGAGGGATGAATGGACAAACATACAAGAAACTGCAACACATCTAAAAGCACACATGAGATTGAATAGAAAACCGGTTTTGTTTAATAAATGACTCAAAGCCAATTCAATACTGGGGAATTTTCTAATCACTGTATCATTATATGGTCATAGTAATCCTATTTTAATGTGTTGGCTTGTTTAATATTCCCTTTATTAACAAGCAAATCATTCAAAAAATAATTAAAGAAAACTATTCGATGAATTCACAAAGCAGTTAGCAGAGGAGTGACTCCGAACAAGACAGATGTAAAACTAAACTGGTGTTGCATTTTTTTTTAAAAACAGTATGAAGTTAGCAGCACTTCTCTATGGGTCTGAATTAGCAGCTTACCTGCAAAGAAGAGTTAGGAGGCCAGCCAGGAAGGTGAAGCTGAGGACTACGACAAATAAGACCTGGTTGCTGACTCCCTCGAGGATGGTGTCCTCATCCTGGATCAGGTAGTCCAAGTCCCCACACTGACTATCCTCCATTACCCACACTCATAGCCTATAACTCTGGGGTGGGTTAGGGGGGGACACAGGTTAGCATCTTACTAGACAATAGTCTCTTTATGAGTCTTCTGACAGCTATTAAAAAGAACATACAAACAGAATTATTACTTAGCAGTGGTGATGTTTTTACGCCTGATATTGTCTATGAATATACGATTGATCAAATGAAAGGATGACATACGTGCCCTTTAAGGTTCCCACACCTGGAGTGGCAATTTTAAATTACACAATCTCTGAAATAACTCCAGTCAGTGCCTACTACAGTAATTTAAAACAATTATGACGATAAAATGAGATTTATTTTTCTGAACCACCAACCGCACACAAGCATCATAAATGACTTAAAACACTGGCCCTCATTGTACATTATGCTGTGACAACTCCCTGACTGATCTCAGCATCACTGGACAAATTTAAAATTATATGAATTTCATATAAGAACAACAAGAAACTGCTTTGACTGAACACAACCATGCCTGTGTGTCCTATTGAGCATCAGAGAGGCAAGTTATTTCTTCCATGTATAAACCCAGCATGACAAATCTAAGGACAGCAAAATATTTAAAACTTTCCATAACAGCACCCTCTCCTCCCAAGACTGTGAGAAAAACTACAGTTGCTGCTGAAAGTGCAGTAGTTTGTGCAATCCAGGTAAATGTTTTGACATGGTGCTGCAGCATACTGGAATATGAGGAATATTAGAAATACAACTATAAATATAGCTATGTGTGTAGCTATAAATGTCTCATTTTAAGAAAAAAAAAAAGTTTTGAATGCAATTCTACACTTATCTCTCTAACAAAACCAAAAAAAAGTTCAGATTATATACTTATTACTATAGACTACCATGAATGTTGCACAGCAAAAATTAAAATACAAAACAATTTCAATTTCCCACCGAGCTTTAAACTCCATAATTTAACCATGATGATCTTTGGGGTTTAACCGTGCCTGTCTGTCCAGCCAATTCATATTCTCCAATAGTTTGTCAGCCTATAATTATTTAATTTTTGTTATTTTCTTATGTTTTAATAACTATTTTACAGTGCAACATGATAATTCCACCCTGGATTTTATTTTCTGTGAACTGTTAATTAATGCATTACTGAGCTTTTTTTTTTCTTCCTACAACCTGACACTGAGGAAGGATGGAATTGAATGAGATTTTATTTATACCAATGCAATTGGCAATTCTGCTCATCAACTTTGTACTCTACATGTTTCAGCCTAAAACAACTAAAAAATGCTCCTAATGGTCAGAAATGTAATTTCCACTTCAACCACTACTAACTAATGCATCCACACATAAGTATGACACTATGACTTTGTCCTTGCACAACAACATGATGTCTTATGTCTCATTGTTGATTCATTATGTACATTTTCAGTTCTTGCTGCCATCAACAACAGAACTGATAAATTTAGTCATGCGGTTCAGATTCTCCATGGAATTTGGAATCAGTTCTAGTATTCTGTTGAATTGCTTACCTATAGTACTGACATGAATCTTGGTAGAAGTGATAATTAGTAGACAGATCTATGCATGTCCATTTACAACTGGTACTAAAATGGATCTAAGAGTCCTGATTGATCACCGGAGTGACCACTTTTGGTCCAATGTTACTTCCTGCTCCAAATTCCCCTTTTCTAGAAGATAATCACAAGGGCTTCTGTCACATTGAGTCAATTCTAGTAAGCAACTGAGGATATCACTACTTGGTCAGGCCCATTTGCATACTGATATTGCCAGGAAATGCAATACAATTACAAGTCTGTTTTGTTCGACTAATGATTACTTAGTCTCCAAGTCCAGTCAGAGTAATCGCTGACACACTGATTTCCGAATTTGTTCACACCTATCTGGTTTAAATCTGACCACCCAAAGTGGTGGGTTTGTAGATTATTTAAATTGTCTGTATTTAACTTGTAGGACATTATAAAACTATGTTGGATTGTGGTGCATTTGTTGGTAACTGGGAACTTCAAGTTTATGTTCTCCTCCTCAAAAATACAGAATATCGTCTCAAAAATGCTAACTTCTTAGATGGCAATTCAATTAAAAGCTCGCAAATTTAATGCCGACATTTAATATTGGCATGTTTATTTATGTTTTTACAACCGTTACTGCAAGTAATACTGATTGTACATCATTCGTGGTGTAAGACGTTAACGTAACCTTTTCACTTGAACTCCGCGAACTTGAAATAATTACTTAATGACGGGACTAAGGGATATTTAACACAAGGCAAGCACAAATTAATTCATTTTCAAGATTAACATCTGTCTAATTTGTCTATTTTCTCTAGCAGAAAATAATAACTTAAACTTCCCTCACAGAAAGACATGTTTAAAGTTGGCATACGTATACGTATGGCATACCGTTTGTGACGGTCGTCAATAACGCTGTAACCCACTTATTAGTACACAAGGGACTGGTGAGCAGCCCCTTATTGTTTTACTTTTAGAAGCTCCTCCTTGTTGAGCGGCACCAGACGTCTAAGTTATTCGACACAGTTAAAGAAACAAAAAAACGGGCGGATTATCGCTTGCAAATAATAAACCTAGCTACCAAGCTAGCCAACCGTCCTTATATTTGTAGCGGCAGAGAAACTACAGAAATCACAACTCAAGAGCTAAATAATACCCATGCTCTTAAAAATAAAAAAGTAAAAAATATACATAATCGATACAGGACGTGAGTAATGGTCTCACCTACTGTAAAGAAGTCCACTATCAGCCAGTAATCTTCCTCTGCAAACTTGACCTGTCAGCTCCATTCACTCTATCGTGACATTTCAATTCCAACAACAGTAGATTTTAGAGACTTAGCACCACGTCACCAGATATCTAAGCTTGTGTTGTTGCTTTCACTTGAGCATTACATGCTGATTCAGTTTGATGCCACTTCTTCCTCATTCTTTTCTTTACGGTTTATTTTGTTGATTTAAATACTTCCATCTACTCTACCGCCCCCCATTGGACAGCTGATGATTCTCCCCAACGAGCTTCTATTTACACTTGTTTCTGAAGCACTTCTGTGTCCGTGAATACATGTATTGCATTCCTGTAAAGGACAACCAAGAATCAACAAAGGCTCTTAAAAAAATGTTCGGGTGAAGACCAAAATCCTAGCTCTCAGCGTGTATGTTCTGCCAGCAATCAGATCCCAGTTGGGATTACCTACCCACAGATGATAAAAGACAAGAAAGTGCTACACAGTGCATGGAGGGTTGCATCACAAGTCTGTCACCCTTAGACTGCTAATATATTCATGGAAGGAGACTGGGGATGATTGATGAGCATCAAAGCAGCAATCTGGGATGAAACAATACAGATTTGGAAAAACATCCAGAAGATGGCTTAGATGATGAACTGCTTAGCAATTATCAAAGGTAGGAGGAACAAGAGACACAAGAAAAACCAACATGCCAGGGGAAGCTCCTGCATGGTATGTACCACTGGAAAATTGAAGGAGTAGCTGATAGTGCAAGGCCTTACCATTGGATAGAAAAGGATACTGAAAAAAAGGCTGGTGCAGATTATGAAATTATGTCCCCCAAAATAACAGCAGGGTGTAAGACACAGTCAGGTACAGCAGACATGGAATGTCATAACTGAATAGTGCATAGGAACATCTGAGCTGAGTATGGGTTCAAAGCCCCAAAGTCAAGATAGAAAATACCTCCAAAGTAAGAATAGAAGAGCAAAATTTCTGCAGAATTTCTGCAGAATTTCAAAAGGCCAGACGGATATACTGGTGATGACCAACTAGCAGGACACAACCTCCAGAAGAGAGCAAAGGTGATAGATGTAGCAGCCCCAAACAGCAGCAACATCAAGTAGAGGGAACACAAGAACCTTGAAAAACACCAAGGGTTTGAATATGTGACAGTATGTTGCTAGAATAAATTATGCTGTAATTTTTGTAATTGGTAAAATCCATTGGCTTACAAAAGATATAATTAAATTTAACTGCAGTTCATATTTTAAAGGGGCCAAAGCCACAAAATACTCAAATGTCTGCTAAAGAAAGAAAGAATGAAAGGTTATAGTTGAACCTTTATACATGTTTCATTATGTTATTAGAATAGGTTAGAATTGCAAATTAAATTCCTCTTAAAGATACATTCTGATATGGACATCTGCAGAGGTGGCCCACTCTAAAATATTGTGTAACCTCATTTTAAATTTGATCAGTTTCGATAGTATATAGTTCAATGTTTAATGTTTAACGTCCAGTCATATAGCTGTTCTTACAGATGATGTATCTCATTCTGGTCAGCAGGTGGCAGTAGAGAGGAACAGCAGCAAAATTTCTTCACTTGAAAGAAGAAGAGTCTACGGCAGCGGTTAACAACCATAACAAAATATTTCAAGCTAACTTCTGCTAGAAAGGGGGCATATCTGTTTAGGAAAACCTGTAACTGAGGCAAGATGCCTCGTTATGCACAGCTAGTGATGGGCCCGGCAGGCAGCGGTAAGGTAGGTTGTCACTAACCTCTCTGTAAGTGGCGAAATATTCGTGTGTTGTTCGGCTAAATAACGCGGCGTGCGATAGCATGAGCTTGTCAACGTGGACCAAGTTGTTCCAAGTTGTGTGTTTCATTTGTTCTTCTAATTTCAGAGTACTTACTGCTCCACCATGGTCCAGCATTTAGAGGCTATGAACCGCTCCGCACAGGTGGTCAATTTGGACCCAGCAGCAGAGCATTTTGATTACCCAGTGATGGCAGGTTAGTACCGTCAGAATGCATTCACAACTGGAAGGCTACTAAATAAAGTTAAGTGTAGTTAGCCAGTCATATTAGAGCTAGAAACTATTTAGGGTCTAATTTAAAGCAACGAAGGTTTGCTAAAGGTGTGTTTACTTAAATGAGTTTAGCCTAGTAATAAATCAAGTAATTCCTTATGTGTGCTTCTTTATCTAAAGTGTGAAAGGATGAAATATTAATGGTATTAATGCCATAAGGATGTGGTTTATTCAAGATCCATTTCTGAGTTAAGTCTTCTTGTAATTTTGTGTTGTCAGACATCCGTGAGCTTATCCAGGTGGATGATGTGATGGAAGACGACTCTCTCAGATTTGGCCCAAATGGAGGTCTGGTGTTCTGCATGGAGTACTTTGCCAACAATTTTGACTGGCTGGAGGAAAGCCTGGGCCACTCTGAAGATGATTATATATTGTTTGACTGTCCAGGTAAATGTCCTGCTTGGGATTCAGTTTATGGTGGTTTTCAACAGCAACATTTTCAGTTATAACAGTCTGATTTGTTTGATCCATTATGTGTGACTTGTGGCTGTTTTTTATTTTTTTAATTTATTTTTTTTAACAGGTCAAATTGAACTTTACACACACCTCCCTGTGATGAGGCAGCTGGTGGACCAGCTCCAGCAGTGGGAGTTTCGGGTTTGTGGGGTCTTTTTGGTGGACTCACAGTTCATGGTGGAGTCTTTCAAGGTAACCGTCTCTCCAGTGTTGAGTCCTCTAAAGTCATTTTTGGATTAGAGTGCTCACAGTTCTCGTTTTCTCTTTAACTGTAGTTTATTTCAGGAGTCATGGCTGCTCTGAGTACCATGGTGTCATTGGAAATTCCTCAAGTAAACATCATGACAAAAATGGACCTGCTTAATCCCAAAGCCAAGAAAGAAATTGAAAAGTAATTTTTTTTTTGTTTGTTTTACAATACTGCACTAAAGTGCAGTCTGTGTTCCCATGCAGGAGTTTAGGCTGCAACAATTTAGTCACACTTTGCAACCATTTCTATTGCAATATGTCTTTACAAAACACAACAAGAGGTTGAGAATTTTGTATAAGTAAGAAAGCCTCCCAGCCTGTTGTCATCATAGGAACATCTGGAGGGAATGCCACTGAATGGGTTGTCACTTTTTCTCACTTTGCCTGGCTTTTTATACTGTCAGTTTATTTTTCAAACATTGAATCAGCTCTTGATCACAATTTGAAAAGTCATTTTTCTGATAAGTTCACACAAGATTGTTTTATTCTGACTGTGCAATGACTGGAAGTGTTGGAGGTTGAAACATGAGCTATGGTGTTCTCCAAAAACTTATTTCAAGAGGGATTTTGAATTCTTTTGTTTGGAAGAAAGGTGTTTTTTGTTTTGTTATGTTTGTCTCTCTATTTTCCTGAGGTACCTGGACCCAGACATGTACTCAATGATGGAAGATAACTCTGATACCATCAGGAGCACAAAGTTCAAAAAGCTTACCAAAGCTATTTGTGAGCTTGTAAGTTAAGTCTCTGATTGTAGATGATTTAATTTTGGATAAAATAGTTGAATTTTCGAAACTTCACTATGTCCAACTTCTGGATACTTTTGTCCATGTCCAACTTTTGTCTGTCTAGATAGATGACTACAGTATGGTAAGATTCCTTCCTTTTGACCGAACAGATGAGGAAGGTATTAACATAGTACTGCAGCACATCGACTTTTCCATACAGTATGGAGAAGACCTGGAGTTCAAGGAACCTAAGGTGAAGAACCTGCAGTCAAAAAAATTGATCTTTTTTTGTTTGCATACACAGACATTTTTAATCTTTTTTTTTTTTTTCTCTACAGGATGTTAATGAAGAGGCATCTAACCTTAATTATGATGAGATATTTCAAGATCCAGTCAGCAGCTGAAATTAATGTGAAGTTGGGAGAAGTTAAAGGTTATGCAAGCATGCAGAAGTCCATTCAAAGTCACACCTGACTGCATCTCCGAAGAAGAAAAATGTAGATTTGTATTTTCTTATTTAAGTTATTTTATTTTATGACTCACGTAATCAAGTTTTTTCCTGTTCCATCATTTTAGAACAATATAAAGGTTTAATACTTATTATTAAATGTATTTAATAATGTTATTTTTAAAATAAAACGCTACACAAAATGCACAACTTGTCTGTGATGAGAAAATGAAACATGAGCGCCCTCTGGTGTCTGCTGTGTCACATGACACGTGACCACTTCCTGTAAAGCTGAAGGGTGGTGCAGGCGGAAGCGGCGTCTGGCGGTGCTAGAACATTTCTGTCGCTGAGCAGTTGGATTGATAGTTCTCATTCAACATGCCGGTGAGTAGGTGGTACGGGATTTAAACAAGCACGACCAATTATTATATAGTTTTGAGCAAAATAAATGGAGCGGAACTTCAACAGATGACAAAAAGGCCGTCAAGTGAACGTTAGCTGTGATGACGAGTCATTAGCATGGGTGGCTAGCCATGTTAGCATTTGGCAACAATTTAACGTTGTGTGAAGGCGAGGAAAATTTCTTGTCACTTGCACCAATATACTTTTTAATATAGTATCGGTCACATATATTTTAAACGAGACTGCAGAACCCTGTTACCAGGGCTGACTGTAGCAGGGATGCCACTACTGCTAACTGACAGAAATATAGCTGATAAACACGCTGACAGAAACCTTCAACTCTTGTTTTTAGGCGTATCACTCAAACCTGATGATGCCTGAAAGCAGGCTGGTGGGGAACATGGCCCTTCTCCCCCTCAAAACCCAGTTTAAGGGACCTGCCAGGGGAGACGGTAAGGCTTTATGTGTTATGCTTCCTTATATGGCCTGAACTGTATCCAGAAGTTGGACATAGTGAAGTTTGATGCACTGAAAATATTTAGTGCGTTGGGGAGTTTAATTACACGCTAAAAAAAGGCATATAAAAACTCGATGGATTTTCAATACTTCTATAGGAGAACTATTTCCCTTCATGTCTGATTTTACAAATCAAAAGTAGGACTTAAGCAGTACCAACAAAGATGGTGCAGATCGTCATTTCCTGTTTTGTTTTTTTTAATATGCACTAACATGATAATGAACAAACTTTATTTTACTGTTTTCTACAGGCATAGATTCTGATATAATTGATGAGGCTATTTACTACTTCAAGGCCAATGTCTTCTTTAAGAACTATGAAATCAAGGTAAGTTATCCAATAAATTTACAGAGGAAGTTAAACATTTGTGTTCATGGACCTTTCAATAACTTTGATTTCTAAGTGTTATGAGTGTGTTGAGGCTAAGAAGCAAAGGAAGACTTTCTGGAAGGAGGAAAATATCTGGAAATGATTTTACACTAAATATCAAGTCGAATCTGGAAAATATAAGTCACACGAAGAAGTGAGAAAGTATAAACAGCACTACTGTACTTGTTTCCGCACATTTCCTCTTCCTCATCTCTCTCATGCTGCAGCTGGTTTTTTTTCTGTCTTTTCATGTTGTTCCTCCACATGCCCTGACTTGCATTTTCCCTTTCCTGTCTGCAATGGAATCCTCTCATTGTTGACCTGGGCTTAAACTATGCTATTTTTTTTTTTTTTTTAAATTATCTGGAGCTCTAGCAATCAAAGTCACATAAATGCTGTAGTCAAAACCTTTTTCCAGATGTTTTTAATCATGGAGTATTTGTGTGTGATTTTTCTTTCAGAATGAGGCCGACAGGACGCTGATCTACGTCACACTCTATATTTCTGAATGCCTGAAGAAGTTGCAGAAGGTAAATTTAACTCAAAACATAGATTTTTTTTTCCCCAAAGGAAATGGATGCTTTAATACCCTTTTTTATTTATTTGAAATTAATTAAACAGATTTAACACTGTATGCTATTATCTTCTGCAGTGCAGCTCCAGGAGCCAGGGAGAGAAGGAGATGTACACTCTGGGTATCACAAACTTTCCTATCCCTGGAGAACCTGGCTTCCCACTCAATGCTATGTATGTTAAACCCACAAACAAGCAGGAGGAAGGTGAGATCACTAACACGCACATGCAAAAAGAGCTTATCTTTCTGCTTCAAGAGGCTTAGATGGAATAAAGGGGGGAAATCAAGAATGGAAGTGGAACACATAAAGTCAGGCCCCCTTTTTTGATATCCCATCACACTGAGAACAAGGGCAGTGAAACATGGAGACTACTCAGACTCAGTATTATGTTCTGGGTGATTGGGTCTCGGTTAGCTGCTTTTACAGGAAGAGCTGATCTCAAACTCTCAGCTGAGCAACAATGACATCAGCAAATCTACTGTTGTTTCTTTTTACAATCGGTGCTCTGAACCATATGACATAGACATTGACATGTATTTTTACAAACATTTCTGTAAGATCAGACAGGATGGAATATAACACTTTGATAGAATTAAAATGACATTAATTAATCAGATGTCTTGCACACTGGCTGTAGTTTTTTGTTTGTTTTTTTCAGTTCTCTGCAATTTTCAATTTGAACTACTCTCTGGAAAAAAATCTTAAACAACATGCAGACCATAAACACCAACTTTACCATCTGTATTGATTGATGAGTTGGGTGTGCTTTGTAAGTGTGGAGTACATTTCCCACTTTCTCTGGCTCTTCATTACATGAAAACAGCTCTGTGGAGCAGAGGATCTGCACAGCTTGCTAAACATTTGGGAAAGGCCAGTTAAAAGGCAACTCATGGGAGGAGCAGGACAGATCAGACTTCTGGTGCCGCACCCACAGCCACTGTCACTGACACTTCAGAAATGACAGATGCACAAAAAGAGGAACCTGTGTGAATCATAAAATTTGGGAGTGATAAGATCATCCACAGATGTCACTACTAGGTCATCCTCACTGAAATCTATTTCACTTGCCTCTTCTCTGAATTGGAACCAACTCCTTTAATATGGACCAATTCCCAGAAATAATATCAAGTCCAGCATTGCTTATTTTTTGGGTCCTGGGTTTTCCAGGTCAAAGAATTAATTTTTGTTGTTGCTTGTGTTATCTTTAAACCTTCTGCAATTCCAGTTGTGTTGTTGATTAAAGTCTAAAACTGCATTTGGATGTTAAATCCTGCTTTGAGACTGAATAATTCTACTGGAATTTAATTCCATAAATACAAAGGCAACCATAAGTGGATATTCTGCTGTTGAGTCATACTAGCAGCATTTTAAATGAAACAGTAGTTTCTGTTTGTTGCTTATGTGATATGTTAACTATTTTTAGAGACCATGAGGGCGTACCTGCAGCAGATCCGCCAGGAGACGGGCTTGAGGCTCTGTGATCGTGTGTTTGACCCCCAGACAGACAAACCCAGCAAGGTGAATGAGACTGGCCAAAATAATATTTAAAGGCCAATGTTTTACCAAGTCACCAGTATACAACATGTAAACATCCTTTTCTGACAACCTATCATGTATAGAAAACATTTTTTATCACATCAGCTGCCAATCACAAACATTGCCATAGGTAGTCCCAGAGTTTTGGGGGCTTGTCTTAACGGAGGTTTGTCTCTTTCAGTGGTGGGTGTGCTTCGTCAAGAAGCAGTTCATGAACAAAAGTCTGTCTGCGCCTGGACAGTGAACCAAAGGGACCCACAGTGTTGGTTCTGTACTTGCATGGAGGGTGGCTGGAGCTGTGGATGGGAAAGACGGGTCTGCTTTTCTGTTAAGATTTTATACTCTGAGTTCAAGAATATTTCTTCACATGTCTGGATATTGATTAATTGAGCTGGTGCTTAATTCAATAAAGAAATTGTCAAGATTGGAAAGTAATGCAGTTTTATTATCATTAAATATGTATGAATAAAGTTACACCATACATGTAAAAAATGTGTTTGCCAATGAGTTTTTCGATAAATTGTTAAAAAAAAAATGTAAGAATATATGTGTGATCTGTTGTACTGGTGAAAACATTTCACTAAGCCTTTCAATGTCTACACTTGATTTTATTACCCTTTTTCACCAACATTTATCTGAAAAGTCGATACAGCTGCATAGATTTCATTTAAATGATGCACATGGTACTTTTAAAAAGTACATTAATCTTTCCAGTTCAATGTTACTTTAATCCCCCAATTTGTATTGCTGCAGTAAAATAAATAAAAAGATGGATATTCAAAGTGCAGAACTCCTACAACACACTCTCCCTCCCATTATCTGAACATGTGCAGTTACAATGTTTACATGTTATATTAATTAAAAAAAAACATGTAGCATGTGCAAATATTTCTTTGGTTTGTCTTTAGATGTATTCCTGATTAAACTAGTTTTTCATGGCACTTGAGGCTGAATTACAAGTAAGGAATAGAGCACTGAAGATATACAGGGAAGAAGGTGTTTATATATCAATCTCTTTACTGACAGCAAATACTCATAAAAGTGCAGACTTGGCTCAGTGTGGCAGGCTAAAAATGAAAACTTATCTAAACAGCCTAAGTCTAAAGAAAATTAAAGGAAATAGTTTGATATGAACATCTGACACATGTAACAAATGTACTTTTGCGGATAATGAATTGTCCTTTGAGTTTAATACTAATTAGATGAGTGGAGTAATCGCATCACGGACCTGTGTAATTTTAGCAGCATGAATACTGCCTCCATCGAACAATATTAACCGTTGGAACTACAAGATAAAAAAGTAAGACGTAATTAGCTGTTAAAAAAAAAAAAAAAAAACAGCCAATAATATTATTCCCACTTCACCTCCTGAAATATTTTCCTTTGTTTCTTCTTTAGAGATGAGCTCTAAAGCAACTGCAGGTTGTTCAATCCAACCTGCAGTTTCAGCCTGAAATGGAATAAACATGTCAGTTTAGTTATCCTGTTTGATTCAGTTGTTTCTCCACAAAGAACACAAAAAAAGGCTAAATGATCAGCAACAATGATCTCCCAAGTCTCAGATATTCCCCAAAACATTTCACTGGGAGCAGTTGCATCATGACGGGTGTTTGTGCCAACGGCTGCGATGACTTCACTGAGACGTCAGTCAAAAGCCATTTCTTGACTCTTCCTCACACAGCGCGTCACCTTCTTCTTAAAGACTCCTGTGGGATCTTCCCTCCACTCTTTCTGCAAGGAACAGCCAACAATAAACTCAACAGTTTCACTGTGCCACACTGGTATGTACACTTTGCGTAATGACTACACATTTCACACACAGCTGGTTAGTACATTTACATCTTGGACTCAAAATAGACAACTATGGTTTGTATGCTGTAATTACCCCCCTAAAACTCTGCCCGTGTTTAAACACTTTTCTTGTTAAAAAAAAAACCAAAAAAAACAAAACCCTCACAATCAAAGTTAATTGATATTCAGTTTGACAAGATTAAGACAAAAATATCTCCTATAAATTCTCAACTAATGGAACCTGATAAGCCTCAGAGTACTAATTTCAGTGACAGAAGGCACTTACGGCTGCATCCACATTGGCTGGAGAATCTCCGTTGGGGTCTGCCAGCATGGAGATGACACTGATCATGATGGTCTCCACCGTGTGAATTGGGAGCCAGCGCTCTTCAGGTTTCTCGTAGCCATACTTGTCCTCACCGGGTTCATGCAGGATTGAAATACAAACATCACCGTTTTTCGCCACTGGTGGGGGAAAAAAAAGAAGAGTACAAACAGAGATTACCACAGAAATAATATGACAGGAATCATAACTTCACACCGACTACAAAAAATATGTAAACCACAGCGTGTAAAATTTATAAGTAAAAAGGTGTACAGCTGTAATTGAAAGTTTGCGAACCCTGAAAGAAAGCTTATATTTAATCAGTTTTCTTAAAACATTGTATTCAAACATAAATCCTAAAATTTAGATAAACAGAACTAAAATCAATCAAAAAAAAAAAAAAGACATAAAAAGTGTTTCACACATTTATTAAGAAAAATGATCTCAAACTTCATTCATTTTTAACTACTTTCTCAGTGTGCTCATGGTGGTTTCAGTGCATGTCTAGCTTTTCTTGAGGTGCAGTGAACTGCCGTCTTGATATTTTTCTATAAAATTCATAAGGGTAATTTTGAATTCATTGTTGAATTTCTGATGGCAAACTGCTCTGGCCCACACCAAGATATGACCACCACCATGTCTAATGGATCACATAAACCCAAGGGCATAGGCTTGCTTTTTAGCATTGGTTGGCAAATAACCAGCCTCCAACTCTCATTTTTTAAGTATATTTCACATACTGATACATCTAGAACATTTTAAACTGGTTTATATCAATAATAACAATGCTTTATACAACACAATTAAACGTGACTCACATGAAGTGATAGAAAACCAGTGGAGTTGCCCATTACCATTATTGTTGATTCATTATCAGCTGTGAAACTTTTTAATCAATTGATTCAAACTTCAATAATGAAAATAGTTCCTTTGTTGTCTTAGCTGCCATCTCCATGGACACAGATGACTGAGCAGAGCTTTTTTCCTCAGAAATATTTAGTTGATGGGCTTCAACTCGAATTGTAACCAACACAAGTCAGTTCACTAAAAAACACTTGGCAAAACAAAAAGCAATCATTTTAGCAATATCTATTTGGGAACCAGGTAGAGAAACCTTCTAATGGAACTTTGTCTATCTTAACATCAGCACTTGTATCTAACAGAAAGTTTTTTTCTTGACCAAAATTAGTGGTGGAAACGATTCAACAGTCGCAGGAACACATCCCTAGTGTTCTTATCCAATTCTTTGGCCTTGTATAAAGCCTATAGGTTAGAACACAAAGTTTTCCTTTCTTTGAGCGTGACACTTTGAAATTCAGACAATAATTCATGTCACGGTTGTCCACGCAGTAACAGAAAACTGTAAACGTTCACCCAAAGGCAGACGTCTTTGAATGTGCCAAGAAACACTTTCAAAAACATATGTGTTTTGCAGTCAGGACAGATGCCTGATCTAAAAATAAAAACCAGGCACCCACTTCCACTTCTAGTGGCACCACCTGACCCTAAAGAATGACTCACGCCTCATGCTGAAGTATTCTTGCCAAAAAATAGTACTATTATTGTGTAATTTGTTTAGATGAGTTTTCTTATGCAATTCTAGGACTTGAATAACTACTGATGCAAAATAAATAAATAAAAAAACAACAGGAGTTCACAAACTTTCAGGCACCTGCACAGTCATCAGGGAGGACTTTCTAACCGTTTGGATGCCAGATTTCTGTGATGAACTTCATCTTTGGAGGCCTCAAAGGATAGTTATGGGGAAAGGTTAAGCGGGCTTTGAAAAAACCTCCTTCACTGTAAATGAGAAAGAAGTTATTGTTAGAAACACACAAGAGATTGGATCTCACTGAATGCAGAACTCCACAACATAGATGGATTATAAAGTAAAATTTAAAAAAAAAAAATCTCACTCACAATAACGTATCCTGGGGTCCAATAACGACTACCTCCCACTGATAGATGTCATTATCATCCACAAGACCAGCAGAAAATCCCTCTACTGGGTTCTTGTGGAGCTCTGGAAATAAATATGTTCACAGTACTGATTAAATGAGTTTGAAGGTGGGAAACTTTACAAATGACGTGACGTAGAGAAAGAAAAAGCGAGTAATATTACATGTAGTTTTGTTACAGTAGTCTTCAGACAAGAATAGCTAGCATCGTGGCTTAGCTAACAGCTGTATGACAGCCATCCACATGTGTATTTAAACTTTGCTGTCAAGTATGTTTACATGGAAAAACAGAGTTAAATATTAAAACAGCTCGGTGACAACGGCTCTGCTCGCCTGTGATAACGATAACAGAACTAGCAAACACAAAAGTGTTTAAATTTACTAGCAACAGTCAGCTAACTTACCTGCTAACTGTTTACGCAATAACAATGAAGACTGTTCCGTCATTTTCAGGTGATGTATATTTTCACCACGCGATTAAGTAACGCCGACTAACTGTCTGCGGTGTTAATGTGGGCTAAATCAAACAGGCACGGCGTCCACGTTTTCTCCCTCAAGACTGACCGACAACACCGTCTACGTGAAGAAAGAGACGAGGGTTCTATTGCCCTCAGTTTAGTATTGCAGGTAAAACTACATTCGAAGCTGTTTACTATCCTTATTTAGTTACGACAGCTGAACAGAGTTGTTGTCCAAAACCATTAATTCTGCAAATAAAAGTTAATGCCTTCGTTACACAGCTAGTGACCTGTTGCCTTTAAGCTAAATTTCAGGGCAAAATACCACACATATATAGGATTGGCTGGTTGAATGTATAGCTCTGTGTATTCTTATTTATATTACCTCATTAGGACTCCTTTAGTTATTATGACTGACCTTACTGTGTTCAATTCTAATAGAAACCAAAGTCCGATCCTAATGACGCAGATTACCGTATCTAGGGTCTTGGTTAGAGTTAACATATGAATAGATATTAGGTTGAGGCTAGCAATAGGCATAAACTTGTAATAGTTAAGGTTGCCAGTATGTGTGCAATCAGGAGATGGGGTCATTGCAGCTAATTATGTTAATAAAGCCTAATTTCATCTGACTTCATAATCAGCCCCTAATTATTATAAGTGCACCTCCTTATGCACCTTTATTAATCTGCAGCTATACGAGGGTACATAATTTCATTTTGTTTTTTCTTTTCTTAATAATTTTAAAAAGTGTTCAGTATGGGGAGTATATTTTACCTATGTGTACTGCTGAAAAATAGTCCCCCTTTGCTATTGAATTCCCCTCCGATTCCTTAGAAAAATTTCAAGTCTAAATCCAAATCTCAGTGATCCTGTCACTCAGTATTGTTCCACTGGAATCACTCCCATGATGACAGGCTTTAACCACAGATAATCCCTCTGAAAATGCCAGTGTCTGGGCATTAAGCAGACACAAGTCACTATCTTAGTCTGGTGAGTATCAGCCATCCTTGGACAAAAAAATCAATTTGGTAAAATCTACAGGTGCACATTGTCCACACCAAATCTCAAGGACTTCAACAAGTTTACTTCTTGACTGATGTTGTGGCTCACGTGTCTTCTGGGATCTTCAATGCATTTATATCATGTATATGTGCAAGCTCTCAAAGTGCAATTTGAAACTTCCTGCTGTGTCCACTCACATACAAACTGCTGCCGGTCTTTTACTGACTTATTTGTGTTGTGCCCAGAGGCAAATATCATAAATGCAGCAAAAATGTGCATCAAGTGGGAGTTTCTGATACATATCACAGGGTGTTTTATTGCACACTCACAGGTCCTGCTGTTATCTTTACTTAAAGAAAAAAACCCAAACTTTTCACATCTTCCATCATCACACATCCCCTCAGACTACAGAAAAACAATGAAATATTTAGAATAGAACGATCGGAAATTTTGTGGGTGTGTGAATCCAAACACATGATGTTTGTTCAAGCGGAACAAGATGTCATGCTAACTCAATCTGCAGCTGCTTGTTTCACCAGACACACTGCATCTAATCATATTCATTGTTGTTTACAACTTGACCATAAGAATTGAACAATGTTGGTGATGGGCAAAATTACTTCTATTATGGATGCAATCTATTTGATTTTTCTTATATTATGTTCTGATTTCTTTACCACCCACTTTCAGTGGCTTTTCCACACAAAACATAATGTATTTCCATGACCAAAGTCTCTTGTTTAGTCAAGTCTGAGAGGTAACCTGTCCAAATCTTTTGGTCAGCAATTCTAAAGGTTCCAAGATAAGTGCAATCTTTTAATTCCTAAGGCTAAAGAGCCCTTTTGTCATACTGTGAATTAGCTTAGACTAAGTTACATATGCAATACTGCTTGTGCAAGGTGATTATATTCTAAATTTTAGCATCCTCAAATTATTTACTTTACATTATTCCATCTGTTATCTGCACTGTTATACCAGAGCAATTTCCTAGTCTGTAAACCTGTTTACTAGCAATTGCAATAAAGTGATTCTGATTCTGATTTCATAGTCATCAATACACCTGTGTGTGTGTGTGCGCGCACGTGCATTTTTTTTTCAGTTGTACATCACTTTGGGCTCTTTGGCCTTCATCTGTTTGTTTGCCTCAAAGTGTGAGATGTGCAGAGGACCAAAGCGTTTACAAATTGCCACATTAGATGGTGCTGTAAGCAAAATGCAGATTAAAAAGTGCTGTCAAAACATTTATCTTTTTCCAATAAAACAATAAAGAAAGACAAACACACAGCCAAAGGCTCCAGGGGAAGGAGGGTCACGGCATCTAATTTATAACCAAATACAATGGGGCTTTGGGGAAATGCGGGCCTTAACTTTGAGCAATAACAATACGTCTGGCATGAGACAGGAGCTGTACAAAGTGTATATGCATGAAGGTCTCATTTCTGTGAAGTAATGATGCTATTAAATGCTGTATCATTAGTCTATGATGTAAGACGTTAATGTTAAAAATGCTGCCTGCAGTTTTCTGTCTGTGTTTGTGATCAAAGGCTGCAACAAAGTCAGCATGAGAGAGATACAGAACCCTGGCTAGTGGTTAATAGAAGGCAATATGTTGAATTGATTAGAGGTGTCTTATTGCTTTTCTGAGGTGAAAACCACAATGATGAATGCTACTGATACTTTTGAAACTGAAAGCAATTTAGCTGTTTATTCCTAATTACTTGGGAAGTACTTTGAAAGAGATGCTTAGACTTCTGTAACAATGGTTTACAAGTGTCCACAACCCATGGTTTATGTACACAGGTACAGGTTTGAAACAACTGTTATCACTGTATTTTTACAAACAATTTCAAAGACAGGCTAAGAAAGAAAAACAAAAGAAGGGTAAGCTTTTAGTAAAGCTCATATATGATTAATTCAATCCGTGTTTACTTCAGTCCCATTTGTGGATTTATTGACTGATTGAATGAGGATTGTGGTTTCAATCTGATCGACACCTTTCATCTTGTTTTGGTATGAGAAATCCTACACAAACAGCTTTTATCTGTTTATGGTCCCACAGTTTCTTTTTCTGTACTCTCTTCACTTTGCTAGTTAAAAAGATTTTGTCTGACACACACAGAGCGCCTGGCTCTCTGAACTCTGCGGGCAACACGGTATCTTCAAATGTTGAAAGGGATATCAGCCAGCTACAAGTTGAGCCTTAGGCACCTCTGCTTAAGAAAATACTCCAGGTGGACCAGCACATGCTGATTCAAGCACTTCTAAAGCACTTGAATCAGCATGTGCTGGTGCACCTGAAATTCCTGAAAATATCCTCAAAGCTAGAGTACACACATTCTTCACAGAGAGGTGAAGCCTTCATTATCTTTACCACTGAAAGGCTCACCCTCTTAGGGATATTCCTCTTAAATCCAGCCATGTTAGGGACCTATTGCCAACTAACCAAATTAGATATGAACAAAATGGCTCCTGGTTTTATTCTGATCAGGGGGGATTTATGTTCAGAGTTTGCATTTTTGCCTTGTGCCTGAGTGAGGTCCTTTTGCAGTTTCCTCTTAAAATCCAATGATATGCAAGTTCAGCAAATTGATGATTATAGTTTGACCCCATACATATGAATGCACACACTTGTCTGTGATTAAAGAGTGACCCACCTCTGTGGGATAGGATCCAATCCTCCTAACCTTAAACAAGATGGAAAAAAAATAGTGCAGTCACTATTTTTTTAAAAAAAAACATGTTGCTAGCATCAGAATGAAAATGAGTCTTGATGTATCTTGCCCAGACTCTCCTATTTCCAAGACTTGAAATATTGCTCTCTTGCCAAACCCTGCAGCATATGTGGGACACACACAGTGTTGATCTCTGATCCACCAAACACAGCAATATTTTACATGATATATATTTATTTAAACTTCTTTTTCATTAACATGCTTTTTCATAGCTGTTAGACAACACAATGTTTTAGTGCGATTAAGGTATGTCTACTTTTTTTGTTGGGTTTATAAAGCAAAGCAGAAAATGACAAAACACTAGGCCAATCTAGTTTGGAGGAAACCTTCTATTTGCATATAATTGTGTACTTTTTTGTTGAATGCCTGCGGCCAAATTTTATTTCTTAAAGTGGATTGTAATATTTAGGCAATACAAAATACTAACAAGAGCTTTTGATTAAACTTTGTGCTTTAAATTCACTAACTGCACCCTACCTTCACCTTTAAATTGCACACACAGTGGAGTTAAACATAAATTGTAATGATGTAGTCTTTTTGGTGTAGGTTTTTGTTTTTTACATTTCCTGTAAATTAGACCTTTGGGACAAAACAAACTGTACTTACATTACTTAGCAGTAATGTTTTAAAAAATGTGCAATTTATGAGCTTCAATATCTGATGTATTGTTTTGTACTGTTTATGATTCAGTCTAGTACAAAATGATTTTGAAATTATTGTACTCTCTTTTTTATTTTATATATTTTCCGGCATCTCTGCTCTGTCAGACACAGGTAACTTCTGTAATAATTGAGCATGGTGCAAGTTTCTCATGCCAAATGTCTTTAGTAAAAACATATGGTCAAGTCTCTCTTAATCATATTATTTTTCAGGGTTTATTATGATTATAGAAATATCAAAACATTTTTTAAGGCTACTAACCACATCAGTGTTTCTTTGTGACTGTTTTGTACTTCTGTAAATATTCATTTCTTTTGATTATTTCTATTTAATTTGACATTTTAACTGTTGCAATCATTATAATCCCATGCACCTTCATTTTATTTTATTTGTTAATGTGACTCTTTTCCAAATGCAGGATTGGGTGTGTGTTGTTGATTGTCCATATGTGACCCTTCAATGGACTGGTGACCTGTCCAGGGTGTATGCCTACCTTTTGGCAAAAGAGAGCAGTTGGGTTAAGCTTTAGCACATCCCACAATAGGAATTAGAGAGTACAGATGGAGGATTTATGAGCCTACAGCACATCCAAAATAAAACAAACAAACAAAAGAAACAACAACAACAACAACAAATGGATCAGTAATGTTTTACCAGTTTTTAATGCTGGCATTCCTTATCATGTTCTGTCATCAAGTATACTGATAAATGAAGTGTGTTTTTTTTTTCATTTTGTCCCATTTTTCCTGCAAACATATCTTAATGTGTGCGACTGTACACTGCCATCAGTGTTGCAAATTTTGTTGCAAAATTATTCACACCTTCTTTGTTGGAGACATGTCAGGAGTAACACCCAGAAGATTCCAAGACCAGAGACAACAAGAGAGCCTCTGGACAAGGTTGACATGCAGTGGCATATGTGGATGTGGCTATGTATTGTGCTGTTTGACAGAAGTGTTTCCCAGGGCAGTTCCTCGAAACTGATGAACAATGGAACCTGTTATCTCTGATCTGAATCGGCAATCACAGGTGTTCTGCTTAGGCTTTGGCCTTGCTCTATATGCACTGAAACTCCTCGAGATTTCTTCTCCAAATTCCTGATATATGTAGAACATATATCAATAAATGATGAATGTAGAAGAGAAAATATGCAAGTTTTGTCTTTGAATATTTATTTGAGGAACATTGTTTTTACATATTTTAATCATGATATAGACAGGCAGACAGACAGACAGACACTTAGATAGATAGATAGATAGATAGATAGATAGATAGATAGATAGATAGATAGATAGATAGATAGATAGATAGATA
>JAOWBL010047466.1:0-24953 GCA_028564865.1 Zenarchopterus dispar | reverse complement strand
ATACACACACACACACACACACACACACACACACACATATATATATATATATATATATATATATATATATATATACAACATGATAATAAACAAAAACTTATAGTATTAGGAGAATAAGATTGCACAATAATACATAGCGGTATATGAACTTTAAATAAGGATATGCAAAAAACAAAACAAATGGAAGTTTAAACAACGTACAATCCCAGAATAGAATATAAATAAGTACAATGAAATAGCAATTAAATAAAAGCAGCAGGTAAAGCCCGTTAACTATGCGGCTGTACCCTGTTTGCCAGAGTTATTGAGCTCAGTGATGAAATGTGGTAGGAAAGATTTCCTAAATCTGTCTGTACGACAAGATGGCTCACTTTGGGTCACAAAAGTCCTATCATTCATTTCTATTGGAATTTTTGGCAATAAATCGTCAATTTTCCTGGAAATCATAAAAGGCACATCTGAAAAATTCAGAGAATGTATCAATGAGTTATTAAGTGGGTCATCTTGCTGTTCGTTGAATGGTGCAAGGCTAGTTAGCAGACAAAAAAAGTGGCATTACAAAAATAATAAAGAGACATTTGAGACAATATCAGATAGAGGAATTGCTGTTTGCACAGAAATGCCACAGCTGAGTCCAAATTAAATTAACACCCTCAAGTTTGTAGCCTAACTCTTAGCAGTTGTTTGTCCAAAGTGACTTACCACCTAGGGCCAGGTCCAGTTCAGACCAAGTCCAAACTGGTTCTAGCACTATTGGCTGCTTCAGAAGAACATAGATATGTTTCCATCATGGCAGATGAGTTAAGAGATTCACCTGAGTAAAGGAGAATTGGGATTTCTGGTCAGTCACTGTTATGGTTCTCAGACCTTTGTATGACTCTCCGTATACCATCATGCGCCCCACAGGGCTCAATTCTTGGCCTAACACATTTAGCTTTGTTTATAAATGACATTTCACAAGCAGTTAGTAAAACTCTTATCCACTTATACTCAGGCAATGCAATCTTACTTGTTTTGGTCCTTTATCTAATGAAGTTGCTAACTTTCTTAAACATAATTTTTATAAAATTAAGCAGGCCTTTAATAACCTAAACTTGACATTAAATGCCAGAAAAAACAAACAAACAAACAAACAAACAACTAGTTATGTGGTGCAGTCACAGAAGTAGCTTCACCTCATTGACCCAAGACATCACAACTGGAGATGGAATCATTTTTGAAAATGTTACAGTTCACAAATACTTAAGAATCAGACTAATGCTCCATCGATTATCTCATGGTATGGTCTTACACTGCAATCAAAGGTCAAAGCAACACTTTTTTTTGTACAGAAATCATTTCTTACTTATATTCAATGCCTTAAAACTGTCCTCTCATTTGCAGCATCAAATGATTGTAAATTATTACAAAAAACACTGAAACTGGATGTATTTATATCAGTCTCTGCTTTCAAAGTTTGTCTAAAGACAATGTTTAGTGACAGTTAAAAATGTTTTACCTGAAGCTACATTGTCTTAAGTGTTATCATTTATATTTTGTTGTTTCATGTTTTTTTTTCTCTGTTCTCTCTGAAGTATTTTTTGGCACTTGCCAAGCCTACACGGTAAATAATAATCTTGTCTTGTCTTGTTAAATAAAGGTTAAATTTTTAAAAAATGACATCCTTACCAGTATTGCTTTGGTGTTTCTAATGTGGTCAGCTGGTAGATTTTCAGCATCCAGTCAGGATGATTATATTGACTTTGTGATCAGCTTCATGAAGTAGATCAATGGCAGGATAAAAACACACAGATTATTTTACTTATATTTTTATACACACGTCATGTTTCACATCTTTTCATAAATGAGTATAATAAAGTACAATGATCATTATAGTTATAAAGTACCGTATTTCTCCTTATTAATGCTCCTGCTCTTATAGACGTGCCCCCACCCACAGCGCTAGGGTGCGGCTATTATTTTTCAGCCAGCTAAGACAAAAACTGATTGCAGTTATGATTATGAGTCAAGGGTTGCCATGACACTTACCGTGTGCTACTCTTTGCAGATTTCATGCAGTATTCAGTCGATTCGACATTTAAATTTACCGCGGCTGTCAAAAGAGTGGAAGTGAAAAGGTACCTTAGCACTGCTTTGTTTATTTTGTGGAGAGGGGCCGATACACGGAGATAAGTGTTGACGCTGTATAAACCACTATTCCGAAGTTTAATATCTTTGTATTTTCACCTTTCTCTGTTTCTTAATGAAAACAAATTAATGAATGAATAAACAAATTGATGCCCATGTCAAAATACAAGCCATGGCTTAATGCCGAATCGCTTTTGATAAATGTGTGTATGTTAATTATAACCAAGGTAAGTGCGTTGTGTAAATGGTTATTATTTTCTAAGATGTTATACTGAACCAGTGGCCACGGTGCTACTTGCTTTTGTCGTCTGAATTGTTGAATGTTGTTCTTTTCAATTATTTGTAGATTTACATATAAAACTTCCTAAAAGTGATAAAGAGAGCACAGTTCTTTTCAGAGTCAACTTTTATTTTTCGACGTTATCAACAAATTCAAACTGTCAGGCTTAAACATCACTGGTACGCCAGTACCTAATGTCCGTCGCTGTCAACGTCAGTGCTGTGTTCACTGTTGTCGTCGTCTGTGCATGTATTGCCGTCGGACTCGGAGATTAGACAAACCTTGCAGACTTGCACAAATTTATTTATACAAGTATTTGCAAACTGTGGTGAATAGGATTGTTTTAATACTACAGAAAGAAAGTACTAATACGGTGGTTATTTCTTTAATCCAAAGGCGGTCAACAACTTGGTCACATATAAATGGATCTTGTTGCATGTACATACACATATACATAAAAATTAGCAATACTGCTGCGTGCACGTGGGCATTGAAATGAGACTGCCGGGATCGATTACTGTATTTAACAACCAACTAGAGACCAATTTTCATCATATTTTTTATTTATAATTAATGTATGTTTGACCTTTTTAGTGACATCTTATTATTCTAAAGCCTTATTTAAAACTGAATAGTTTGCAAAATTTGGTCTTAAATAGACGCGCCCTGTTGGTAATTTGCGACACGCCAGGGGCGCATTAATTAGGAGAAATACGGTATGTAAAACAGCACTTGACCTCCCAGCATCAGTGTTTTTTTTTCTTTTATTCCCCACTAAATATTGTAGTTTACAAGCTGTTCAATCAACTGGAAACGTCAGACTATATTTGAGTTAGTTTCTTTCAAGTGTTTGTCTCAGACATACAAAAATTTTGTCTTTGATGGAGACTAAACCTAAACATGTTTGTGTTTCAGGTGTGTGTGTTTGACACCTTGACGTACAGGTGACAGTTTCTTTCACCTAATCAAAAGCTTTTATCTTCTCCACCTCTTTTTCCTCTTATTCAGTTTCCTCCTTCTGCAGCACTCCTTTCCCTCCTGCCAAGATTACACTTATTTTCATTTTTAAACTCATGTTCTATCTTCCAAATCCACTTTTAATCTTAATTATTCATCTTCGTTTCCCCCCTCTCTTGGCCTTTCAGTCACCTCCCTTGCTTTTCCCTCCTCTGCTTGATTTTCTCTCTAGAGGTGGTGCTGCTGTTGATGTGTGTGATCTCAATGTGTCATCAATCCTCTGCAAGGCTTTGAATAATTAGTATCTTCATGCATTCCCTGTGTATGTGAGGCCTCTAATCCCCTGGAATTGTGTTAAGTAAACTATTGCCTCGCAGGCCCCCAGTGACCTCTTACCTCCCCCTCAAACCCTGTTTAACACTCCACCGAGGCCTTTTCTAGCTTCGTCCACACCCATGACAAACCATACTTCCTCGGTCAACAACCACCTCTTCTACATGTGCTTTGGCAGTCCTCCAAAAGGTGCAAATACATACATTTTAAATTTAGCAGTGAATCCCAGAAGTCCACAAACTCTTTCCAATTCAAACAACTGTTGAGTCAATTTAAAAGTTTAAAAGTCCAGAGGAGCTGCATTTGGTAAAATGACATTTGAGCCAGCTGTGATCTATGATCAAATCTTAGTCCACATTTGCTGTCTTGTGCATCTATTCCTGTCAGCTTTCTGTCAGTAAATGAGACAGAAATGCTGATAAAAATCTTTATTTTTAAGCCTGACTCTATGGAAACTTGTGGGTGAATGCAAAAATATTTATTTAGCACTCCATCACTGCTTTACTTGTACCCTTTTTATCTTTGAAATGCCCGTTTCAGCCTCCTCCAGCCGTCCTTCCTCTCCCCTCACTTCATTTTTCTGTTTCTCCCTGCTATCACACTGCCATTTGTCTTCCCCCACATCTCATTCTTTCACCAAGCCCCCTTCATTTTTGGTTTATTTTCACATTTCTTCCCTCACCACTTTCCTATTCCATCACTCCTTCCCACGGCGACACAAATGGGCAGGAGAGGAGTTGCTGATCCTTGCAGCAGTGTGTCGGTGCATTCAGGACACAATAGGACGAATGTCTGTCTTGTCACCGTGAAGAAAGGAGTGCTTCTGCAGCAGAGCTGAGCAGAGGCTGATATTAATGGAGGCTCAGGGTAGCTGCTCAGCATTTCTTGTTCAGCTTACTGGCTGTTAATTCAATCAATGGCAACAGTGAGCAATACATCAAGCTTTTGTACGTATTTTTTTCTTTCAATAATAATTTTTTCTTTCAATAATAGCTCATTAAACAGTTGCTGCTGAGCTCCCGATAGTCTGGTATTTCCACCAGCAGCTTGCCGTAGTTAAAAGGTGGCCTCTGCACAAGCAGACAGAACAGCGGGCTGATTCCAGACGATGACTTATACAGCAATGTGTTTACTCCCAAATTAGCATAAACACAGATCTGTGAAGTCTCCGCTCGCAGCCTACAGCAGAGTCACAGCGAGCAGACTCTCAACACCTGTTTATGTTCCCCCACAGCTCTAACATGTTCCTTCTCTGACTGCAGAAGATGGTGTCAGTAAACAGGAGGGATATTGAGGGACACCGATGGACACCAGTTAACTGTTGTCTTCCACATACCGGCTCTTCACCTCCATATATGAACTGCCAAACAAAAACAGTCATGGTTAATCTGATTCAGACTTTATTCTTGATTGAACATTGATGACACACCCTATAATGTAGAGTACAATTAAACAATATATATACAAAATGTGTCATATTAGTGGAAACAGGCTGGAATAGTTCTATTCATGTTGGGACTTTCTCAATAACATCTTCATTCTGTCCCAATCTCTTTTTTCTTTTCTTTTATTAATCTTTGCCACTTTGCCTGCAGTGCTGTTGATTCTGGCACTTTAAATATCTGTTATGTTGGGTAACCATGACAACAGGAGAATTGCTTATGTATGGAGGTGACTGAGTTTGATCCACCCTATTCTTGGTGCTGCTCTTCAACAGTCAGAGAGCAGTTACAGTGGGTTAGTACTTGTCTCAGTGGTAAGTTTATGGACATTTTTGCAAAATCATTACTTGGTAAAAGTAAAAAGTTCTTGCAGAGTTCTGGCACTTGTTGCAGTGATTGTTCTGCCTTCAGTAAGAATGCATTGTACCTGCCTGCAGAAACCCAGAGTTCCTCTCTACTGGCTTTTCTCTGTGGAACATTTCCACCTTTTTACCGGTCTCTATGTCTGTTTGTAGGAGCCATTTTCTGAAAAGGCATAAATTCAAATCCTCTCTTATTTCTACCTCCCAGGGAAGACAAAAAGACATTAAAAAGGATAGACTGCTTTCTGTAAGCCAATAAAATGTGAGAATTTCTACCAGCATTCTGATCACGACACTTTCACAAAGCTGTGTAAGAAAGCAGGAAATATTTGTCTGTACCACACATTATTATTCTTATTCACTCACCCTAAATCATTTAACAATGTTGAATCTGGGAGGTACATGAATAAGAAAACTTCTTAGTTTTGGAGAAGATGTAGTACCTGATACTATGTCTGAAGAAACAGTTGCATGAACATAAGAATCAAATTAAACACAGTTCAGGAAGAAATAAATAACCGTTTTCTCCACCACCTCTCTCATAACACTTATGTACAGTGATGAGACATATGGCTGCTTCAATCCACCATTTCTTCCTCCATCCGTTGTCGAAAAATATCTAATACTTCTGCATATATACTTTAACCACCAGGTGACTATCAGAGTAAGACTGAAATAATAGTATGAACTGAGCGTACTCATAATCAACTCACAGTGACTAAAAATACATTTCCATCGCTCTGTACTTCAGCTATTTAAGTCTTATCTTAATACAAAAAATTTGATTGTATTAAATAAATTGCAAGCTTCTTGCAGTTTTTTTCATTATATTTCCTTTTTGTACCTGCTGGTCTTTATGTCACCTTCCCTGCAAATTCAGAAAATCATTCATCATTTGTAACTCTTTAAATTATTTTGTTTGTCAAAAGAACTTTTATTAGAAGTTTGGAAAAAAATGCACAATCCAAAAGGAATAAAGTTGAAACAATAACACTATTTTCACGGTGAATTATATTCTACAATATTGGTTGATAGAAAAATGGATCATACTTTCCAGATCAGTCTAAAAAGTTCCCAGAGTGCTTTTTATCATCATGTACACATCTACTCAGCTTTATCTCATTTAGTTTTCTTAAACAGCCTTCACAGGGAAAGAGGTAGGCATCCTGATCTTCTGTCTTCTTCTAGATGGTGACTGAAGGATCAGAAGATGAATTCACATTCAGATCTGTGAAGAAAAACATCCTTCGCACACCACTACTGTTAACAAATACACTAATACTTTGTGAGATTATTAGCGATATTTGTGGTCAACAACAGCTCGCAGAATAACTGTTCCTGTTATGAAAGGCTGTTGCGTTGTCAAGGAGATACTTATGGGACCGTGAGCACCAACAATGGTACCACTACACCTGCAGTAAACCCACTGATTGTGTCTTGTAGATGACATTGAGTAGCACTTTGTTTCTGGAATGCCAACTTTGTTTGTGTGAGGACATGCCTTTGCAGGATCTTTCTTGGTTGCTTGGGCCAGTATGAAAAGGCCAATGGAGTAAAATTAGTGACCCAGTTTTACGTAAATGTCAGAGAATGCCAATCTTGAAGCGCCATCTGTCTCCTTCATGTCTTAAAGATGAAACAGGTTTCATTTCTTATTTCATCAGTCAAACATCTCCAAAATGCTTGTTAAGTTGTTATTGATGAAGGGACTGCTCTGCTTAGAAAGTAGCTGGATTTGTGTCAGGAATAGTAAACAGAGGATCTAAATAGCTCTTTTGGCAGTCTGCAGTGATTTACTGTTCTTGTGCACAGTTACATGATCTCATCTGTCCATCCATCACAAATACATATCTGTCCACTGCAGCCTTTAATTCACACTGAATACTTTAGATTGTTTTATTTTTTCAATTTATTTAATTAGCTCGTAGAATAATGAGAAAAGTGTAACCTTGCTTTCAATTGGTTTCTGATTGTCTTCAGTGTTTTTATTTCTTTTAACCATTTTTTCTCATCACAAATGAGTGAGAGCCATCAAAGACAAATTTCACAGGATTTCAGACAGGGCACATGATCTAGACATTGATATCATTAATGATACATATTAACCTTTTTAATCCCATCCTGCTCCCACATCAGTGAATATAGAAATATTAATTTATGATTTCCCAGTGTGAGTGGATGATTTGATGAAACCCAAATTTCACCTAAAGTTTGACTGACTTTTCTTTTGATAGGGTGAAATGTTGATAAACCCCGTTAGTATTTAATCCTCTTTTTATATCTAATTTTTAACTGCTTTCCCTATTTTTTTGTTTTGTTTTTTTTCCCTCACCAACAGAATTTGACCTGCAAAAATGTCAATCTTTGTTATATTACACAAGTGGTGGAATGTAGGCACATTATAGCAGTTATTAAAACTTTAAATTACACATTCATTCACTGCAGTTTCTCCTACACCAACTCTCTTTTAATGCTGCTGCAGCTGTCTCACTAACCATAGAAATCTATGCTGAAATTTACCATATGATTGCAATAAAAGCTCTATGACACTGAAGGAAAGTAGGAGGATATTTTCCATTTACTTGGCGTTGCCGTGGTGAAACACAGTAATGATGCTCCATCGATGATCAACATACTCAGAGTTGACACAACCAACTCTAAATACACCATTTAAAACCAGAAACTCTGAGTTTCTCATCTCATGGTATGACAACTTTAAGTTTGTTTCTTGCTTTCAGTTATAAACCCGAGACCCTAAAACATCTAATGTAACAACAGTTTTTTTTTTTTTTTTTTTTACAAATCCAGAGGTGTACTGGGGCTTGTTAGTAAATCAGTCCTCCATGAAGTGTCATGGAAAAATAAATACATTCACACTGCTGCTGGTCCAGAAAAACAAATGCCATCCACTGAGTCATGGCCGGCAAATTTCCCTCACAACCAAACACACATCTCTTTGTGTGCTCCCCTTAGAAACAAAACCAACATGGTAAAGAAGTACGGGTGCATACAAATGTGATGGAAAACATACTCCATCCTCACTGCACACTTTAAAACTTATGTTTCTGCTGAAACTTTGTGGACTCTCTGCCGGGAGAATATGAGCATGCTGGGAAACTCCGCCCTCTATGATGTCACAGAGAGCTGATTTTAGAAAATTTAAAAAAAGCTCTTCAAAAGGAAACATCAACACTGAAAACTATTTTATGTTAAATGAACGCTACAACATATGTTGACCTCATTTATTTAAGTCTTCAGCAAAGTCTAATAACGCTGCAGATAAATCCGAAAACATGGATAAGCAAAGTAGAAACACAAAGTGTTGTAAGTGTGCAGTGAAAATGAAAAAGCAGTTTTCCAGCATTCACTGTTTACATACAAACAGCTTTTTCAAAAGCTGTGTGCATAAAAGAGTGGTCATATCCTTGAAAGCTTTGCTATCAAGCAACACAAAATTCATCCCACTACAATCCAGTCTTCTGTCATGTCTCCTGCTGTAATCTAAGTTCTCCTCTGCACAAACATGTTGGTTTCACTCTGACAGCAGAGAAATCAAAGACAGTCGCTCCTCGTCAGTTCTAAAGACGACAACCATAGAAAATCCTTGTGGTGTTCAGTCTCTCATCTGTTCTCTGATTTAGTCTCTTTACAGTTTGTGAGGCACTCAGAAGCTTCCAGTGATGACCAAACAAGTTCCTGGATAAACTGGTGTTTGGACTGGAAGTGACACAAATGAACCTGATTAAGGTCATTATGAAGAAAGAATCACTTTTTTTAAAAAAAAAAACGACATTTTTTTGTCTCTTTTCTGTTATGCCAGACCCCCAAACAGTTGAATGAATCTGGTTCTGGTGGAGGTTTCTTCTTACCTGCTATTTATTTCTTTTACTCTCCATAGTGGCTTCATGCTTGATCAGGATGGGTTAACGTAACAAAGTAAGGATTTGATATAATTCCCCTTATAGAAACTCTTTGTGTTTTATGAATTGTCATTATGTGAATTTTGAATCTGGATTCTATTTGAATTAATTATTGAATTACAATGAATTGAACTGAATTGAAGTATACTTAAGTATGTTGAATTTTTTGCCTGGCAATGACTTTTGTTTTGAATTGGTGCAATACAAATGAAACTGAAATGAATGAATACAAGGCTTCTATCATTGTAGCTAAACAGTAACGTCCCATTGCACTGATACACGGTCCAACTGCAGTCCTGAACTGGAAAAAGCAGGTGGGGGAAATAAAATGAATAAGTACTTCAATAATTCATATTATTTCATGTTTGTGACATCAGATTTATTTTGTTTGTCTACAAACATCAGGGTTTTTTTCTTTGCTTTTCAGACTTGAAACATATTCTGAAAAAACTGAGTGGTATTGCCACTATGCTATATTGTGATGCCATCTTATGACATTTAAAAGCGATGAAGCATTTCAGTTACTTGGTTTCTTCTTCCAGAAAACAAACCTCAAAGTTGCAGTTGTGTGTGTGTTTTTTGGGTGGCAGTGCTTGGAGGAAGAGTTTATGGGATGGCATCGAGTGAAATTGAGTGAAAGATGTTCTTATTCCACTTTCATATTGATCACAGCAAACATAAAAAGACATTTGTTGAGCACAGAATGGATTCTTGTTTGCTCAATTATAAGTTTTATTTGTCCATGTTAAAATTTTTCTAAAAATGTAATTTTATTTTTGTGCTTGTACAGTATAATTGTCTGTGCTCAACGTTTCCAATTTCTTGCTCAGAAATGAGGCACAAATATAACACCATATGAAAGAGCTGCCTTTTTTGGAATGATGTACCATTTAATTTTTTAAAATCTATTTATTTATTTTTTTGAAAACTGTATAGTGTAATTCTAATTTTTCAGATGCTGTCACGTCAATCTGATATTGTCCCTTACTTGACCCCTTTTTCCAGCATGATTAATTGTAAGGAAATCTTTTGTAGTTTACAACACACTCTTGACTGCATGGAAAAGTGATTTTTATCGCTGTGCACTTATGATAAAGATCAAGTGTCAATGAGACAACATTTTATCTGGTCATTGTTTGTTAATGGTCTTTTTTCACTTCGGTGCTGCAGCAGCTGTGCAGGTGCTGTTAAATCAGGGCAGTGCGGGTGAGTTGTTTCCATAGAAGTGACACTTAGACGAATGATAAGTGGAAACCTTCCTTCAAAACTGACAGCAGCTCTCGTTGAAACCCTTCGCTTTACTCCTGTTGCTTGAGACTTTGTTTTTCATGTGAGCAGATAATGAAAGAAAGTCATCTCCTACAACAGATCATTAAGCAATGAGAAGTAACAAAAGGGAAAATCTTCCTCAGCAGAAATGTACCATTATCTCCAGTGGGCATATTAGGGGGCTTATTATGAAAAAATAGTTTTTATGTATATGAGCACATATTTGTGTGTGTAAAGTCGCTACCAACTCTTTTACACATACTGGTTAGTTTGAGGCGACTTAAAATGTGTCTATCAGTGAGCTGTTCAGATTTGAGGGGTAGTGTAACATCACAGATCCCAATCAGAGAACAAATAATGCCAGATAGCTCACATGTTTGAGCAGGCGCTGCATGTATGAAGGCTGCAGGTGTCATGACCCCAGCCCAGGTTGAAGTCCCAGCCTGAGGCTTCTCGCTGCCTCCCTCCCTCATTCTCTCTGCACCCACTTACTATATAATAAAACCACCAGAGGCATGAAGTCTTTGATCCACAACAGATGGGACACTGCATGAAATGTCAATAAAAACAGATTGCAATGATTTGGAAATTGTATAAATTCAGTTTCCTTCAGAACAGAATGTGTAAAAAACATAAAATGTTGAAGGATAGACATTTTCTCATTTCGTGAAGAAATATTAACTTTGATGATAGCTACACATCAAAAGTTGATACATGGGAAAGAAAAAGCTGGAAAAACAAGAAGTACTAAAAATAGTTAGAACATCTACAATTGAGCTAGTACACTGGCAGCAGGCCAGTGATGTGACTGGGCAGGAAAAGCTCATCTCAGAGAGTCTTCCATAAGTTTACAAGTCTGTGAAAAACTATAAACTTCAAAATAATGTTCCTCAATGTGAAACTGCAAATCTTTGATTATTTCATTCAATTCATAATGATATTATAGGAGTCTGAGAAACTGAAGAACAATCTGTGTGCATGAGACAAGGCCAAAGTTCAGCATTTGATGTCTGCGATCTTCAGGCCACCAGGCAGTGTTAAAAACATGCTGTAATGGAAATCACAAGGACTCAGAAAGACTTTCAGGAATCACTATCTAAGGACACGGCTGACGGTGAAATCCACAAATAAAAGTTAAAGTTCTGTCAGGTGAAAAGAGGTCATACTCGAACACAATGCATGACCCTCTTTAAAAACCATGGATCCTATGGACTAAAAATTAGAGGGATGTTCATGCCCAGTATTAAATGGTGCATCTCTGATGGGATAGGCCTGTATTAATGTCTCTGGAATGGGCAGCTGGAACATCTGGATGAGGAACTTCAGTGCTGAAGTGTTTATACAGGGTTTCAAAGTAACATATGCTGCCATTCAGATACATTTTTTGTCAAACCTTTGTTTCCTTTACTAAGACAATGCTAAACCACATACTGCACTCATTACAAGAGCATATCTATGTAGTAGAAGAGTCCAGGCACTGAACTGGTTTGCCTGCAGTCAAGATCGTCCATCAGCTAAAAACATTTAGTGAGTAATGAAACAAACAAATATTTATCAAAAAAGATCCAGGACAGCTGAGCAGATCCAGTCGTATATCAGGAACAAGATTCCTCTCCTAAAGCGGGTCTCCTCCCACCCCAGATGTTTATGGACTGTTGTTAAAAGAAGAGAAGATGCTGCACAGCTGTAAACATCGCCATATACCAACTCCTTTTAGAACTACTGCTGCCATCAAATTCAAAATAAAATTTTTTCTTTGGTTAATATATCTCTCAATTTAAACATCTGATGTGTTTTTATTTACATTTTCCAGCTGACCTTTTTTTTTAATTTATAAATATTTAGAAGTTGCAGAGAGGAATGCTGATTACCCATGAGTGAGTGAGTTTCCTCTGTAACCCCACAGTCTCAGGTTTAGATTATTTACATATTTATAATCATCAGGAATCAAAGAACAGCATCAGCTGCTGTCTACTTTAACGCAGCCAGATTCAAGTGGTTCTCTGACCTCAGTTTGTTGTTTGTGTGTCTGCAGCAATCATAAAAAAACAGCCATGGGGTGTGGGTATGGGGTGCTCTTTTATTGTTTATTTTTATTTCTTTTTTTTTTGGTCTCACCCTAAGCAGAGGTGTTGAGATGGAGAGTTAATTATGCACTCAGCTTAAGTGTATTTGTGAGTGGGGGTGCAGGTTGCCTGTGGCGGCTGTTTGGATGTGGTAATAGTGCTTATGGGGTCTCTAGGATATGACTGACACGGGCAAGCCTGCCGGCGTCAAAGGCACCCGCGTCTGATTGACACAGCACCCACCTACGCACCCACTCACACACACAGACACACATACACAGAGATCAACCTCAGTTGTAGAACAGAAATATTCTGAATTAAACACACACACACACACAGACAGTGCACACGCCTGAGGATCCAGAAACATCCATTTTGCACTTGAAAAGCAGAAGAACTTCCCTTCATGAAGGAGGGTTATTTCAGACAAACGTGCACATGCAAATGCATGAACACATGCACACAGTAAGAAAAATATGAAGGAAACTCAGTCACCATGGAAACCCCTCCACTCTCTCTCCAGCCACATCCATTTCCTTTCCGTAATTCCTCCTTTTTACCTTCCCTCCCTCTTATTTCAGCAGTGGTCCATATTTTCTGCTGTTTTTGCTTTTGCTCCTTCTTTCAGTCTTCCTCTGCAAGTTTTTTCTCTCTTCTTTTGTTTTGCAGCAGCATTTATATTTGCTGTTCTCCCACAACATATTGACTTCTCAAATGCATAAGAATTAAATATAACTAATCATCACAGAAAACAGACTTTTCTGTTTGAAGATGTATTTCAGGATGAAACTGTTGATATACGACTCACTGTTTTCTCTGTGTATCTGCTGTGTCTTTTTGCACAAGTAACCCTGAACCTTGTGCATGGAGCTTCTGTTGGGTCATTGAGGGTCAGTTAGGCATAAAAGATGAGGTCATGGGCTTACAGGGGCCCTGTGGACAGGCGGAAAAATGGGCCCCAGTGGTGTTTGCATTCAGGCAGTCCAGGATAATAGATCCACCTACAGGGCTGAGGCCAGGCTGGCTATGAGGAGGGTCGACGTACCAGCCCATGCCTCTCTGCTGGAGGTCTGAAGAGAATTCAGACAATTCAGCCCATGAAAAAAGGATAATCCCATCTATGTGTGGGTATTTGCAGTTATACATTTTTGGAGATTTTCAGTCTTTGGCTAAAACACCAAACAGAAAATATATTCATTCTCAGCCTGATGTTTATTGACCTTTTTCAGCCTGCATGCCGTTACTGCCCCGCAGTTCCAGTTACAACTGAATGACGGTGCCTGATGGCTGCGTTGACTTCACAGAGCCCTTAAAGAGAAAAGAAAAAAATACTGTTGTATGCTGAGTGACTGCGAGGTAAGGCTATCATTTATCAAATCTCTGACTGTAGAAAAGTGTTCTATTTTCCAGTTGGTCAACTTATTGTTGATGTTGACATAAAAAAAAGAAATCTGACAGTTCAGTTTTTTTCTAACATCTTGATGGGATAAAATTATCTCCTGTCACATGCCTATTTTCACTTCCAGAATCTACAATCTTGTAGAATGAACTGATATTTTGAGAATGAATAGCAGGGTCAAATCAACCTTGAACATTTAGCTACAGACTACCAAGAAAAAATATGAGAACTATTTGGAATTAATTGGATTCTACATTTATTTGCCAAAAAACTGTGATCAGACTTTTCAACAGCATTACAAACGCAACTAATCTGATAACCCACAAGCTTTCACGACCTCTTTACTGAACACATCCATTAAACATTCACAGAGGGAAAAGTAAGTGAACCTTGAAATGACCAGCTGGTTGAAGTTCCTTCAGCAGCAGTGACTTCAACGAGATTTGGTCTGATCCTGAACGTTGATCAAGTCATCCAGAACTGATCAACACTCAGGAGGTATTCTGGATCATTCATCTTTTCAGAGCTGTTTCCTCTCAGAGACATTTGTAGGATGTCTGGTGTGAACGGGTCTCTGCAGATCATTCAGGTCTCAGCTCTGACTAGACCACTCTAGAAGATGGGTTTTCTTTTTCTCAAATCATTCTGTGGTGGATTTACTTCCATGTTTAGGTTCATTGTCCTGCTGCATCACCCAGCTTCTTCTAAACTTTGTTTTTGACAATGAAAATAAAATCTATGAAACTCTGAAGCAAATGATTACAGTAGGACAACAGTATCCTCCTTGAGAGCTCATACTGGCACACACAGCAAACCAAAGCTGGACCAACACACATCATCGTCTCTAACTTTTCCTTGCCTGCAATTCTGTCATGAACAGCTGGTACATTTCCATCTTCTAGAAACAATCCTGGGATGGAGAAGGGTAAAATAAATCACTTTTTCTGGAATGACACGCTAAAGTTGACATTTGTGAACTTGGTTGCTAAAAGTTTGTAAAAACATTTGATTGTTTTTAGTGTTTCTTTTAGAGATTTAAGGTTCAGTTTATAGAATTATTTTAGAAATGTATGTTTTAGCTTTACTTTTATAAACAATTACACTATTTTTTCTGCCTTTTTAATAGAACTGCAATTCTCTGAAGAGAAACAGTCCTTCATGATTTGGATTTTATCCATACCCAGAGGAATTAAAAATAAACTGAATCTTGAATCTTAAACCTTGGTGCGTCTGCTGATGCTTCATTCTTGAACTAACTGGAAACTGAGACTCACAACCTCTGAATTGGAAAGATTTTAAGGCACCAAAATATGCTCCCAATAGTTATGTCAAAATATCAGTTTCTATATCATTTGAGGGAAAATTTGCTCCCTTGTTTGAAAGTTGTCTAGCACTTGGTGTCTCCTGTCCCTCATATTGACAAAAGACAATCATACTAGAGTTAGGAATATTTATTATATTTCTAGAGGTGGTGTTTTTGGTGCAAAGTTGTAGATGGAGACCACAGGTTGGGATAATAAGGAATACTTCTCTTCTGATATGGGTCTGTGATGTCACAGATCTTTGCAAAGCTGAATGGCTCAATGAATCACATATTTCCAGACCCGGACTATTCCAAAAAGGAAAAGACTTGAACCGCCTGATATCTGTAAATACGAGCGGGACAAACACAAATACACACAAATGTACACTTTGTTTCTCAGATGACATTGCTGGCATCTGTTTCATCCAAAAATACAGTTAAAGACAACTAGTGAGTTTTCTTTACTACTAGAATTGCCCAAAACCTAAATATCACAAAGAAAAATCTGCAATGGAAACAACCAGAATTCAAAGTTTTTGGACGTGTGGATAATTCAGTTTGGTGCAGAAGTGTGATGGAAACACTCTTTTTGCATTTCCACATCTCTTCATCCATAACTGTGTGTGATGTAGTCAGTCATAGCGTCAGTATTTGCCTAAAACTAAAGACGTTTCTGTTTCTTCTTTGAAGAAAGAAAGAAAGAAAGAAGAAAGAAACATCTCGCAGGACAAGATTCTAGGAGAACTAAGCTCATAAATAGAAGTTTTACAGGACGACCTTTCACAAGTAAAGGTTGCCCCCACATCCTGCAGAGGTACCTTGTTGCAACTTCAGAATTGTCGTTTTTGTTTTGTGAACAAGTGTAATGGAAATCCACCTAGTGTGAGAAGAAGACAGCTGACCTTCACCTCCACCTCCATAAAAGTGACCAGAGAAACCAGGATTAGTCCAAGCCATTGACTTCTGCATAGCGTCTCACATTTTTGGTCAAGCTGTACCCATACTGATGTCAGACCTTGATGTTGTAATATCAACGTGGGTGCAGCTCAACCACAGCTGTGTCCATGCTTATGTCATAATTTGATGTGTGTGTTTCTGGTTGTGTGTCTGTGTGTGCGTGTGTGTGTATCATGACATAACTCTGCTAAATGAACTAAAATCTAGATTGGCAAAGACAGAAAAAAGAAGAGTAAAGAAAAGGCAGATGAGCAGGAAATGGTGCACATGACACTCATTAGAGATTCATTTAGACTTAGAATGCCATGACATCAAGAACAGTTCATCTCAGGTAGTGTTGAATTGTTTTGACTTCTCAACTTTATGTACTTAACATGAATCAAGCACATCTGAGGGCTGGGTCATTGCTTTAAAGACAGTAAACAAACGTGTCAATGTTGAGCCAAGCCTGGCTTTCAGCATTCACACTAGTGAGCCACAGTCTGTGCTAGTGCATTCTTAGCTCAGTTCAGCAAGCCCTTTAATACATTAAATGTAGAAAGTGTCTGAGTTGAGACTTTTGAGTTCTTGCTCAGAGTCTGAGGGTATATGGGCACACGATGAACACCTCACATGAATACTGTTTCTTCCTAATGTAACGTGACCAGAGATCAGTTCCAGGAAAATTCTGTTATTCGCTCTGAAGTTGCAAATAACTCCTTTTTGTTGGTGTTTTATAGCTCTCAATTCAATGATAAATTACAAAATAAACTCCACTCACATCCAGTGTAGAGGTCAAATCAAACATACTTTACCTCGAATTGAATCTCGCTATAAAAATTGCTTAAGACAGAAGCCAAAACTTTTTCAAATATTACATTTAAAACGTTAGGTGACAACATGATAATTCACTGGCTGACTTCTTCACAAATTAATTTCTATTCACTGTTTCTCTTAATTCTTGTACTTTTCAGTCATTTTGCTCTCTGTAGCAATCTTTAAAAAACAAATTAAAGACCTTGCTCTTTAAATGTTTTTAATTAAAGCACCTCTGTACTTAATTTATTTTGTTTATACCTCTGGGCCTTTTTCTTACTGTATAATTCTAATGAATTGCTGCTTTCTTGAAGGGGCTGAGACTGTGATCATGGTCATGTGACTCAGGGAGGTTGGAGAGGTCTGAGACCAGACCTGCGGTCCACCGACGGGAGGAAATCCAGCCAAGGATGGGCAAGTGTCTGTGTGTGGATCTTAATAATCCACCCAGCTCTTGCTGCATGGTACTAAAATTTGGTCTTGTAAATTTTAAACTTAGACTATTAGTGCCAAGCAGAAATTGCACACACACACACACCACCCTCTACAAGTGCTGTGTTATCTTGGCTTGCTACTGTCTGGCTGACTGATACGATAATTTCTCCATCTTATTCTCTTTTATCTACATGTCCCAGGCTCATCATGGTTGTCTGGGGTGAAGTGGCATAAAGAGGCAGGAAGAGATGGAATCAGCGGTGCTGAAGCTTTTCGCATGTTAATCCATGTGTTGCGGCCAGCCAAAGCCTTGATTAAGGATTCGTCGAGTATTAGAATGTTATCATTATGGCTATACATCATCGTGCTGAGCTATCAACAAGTTTTCTTGGATTAGGCGAACAAGCTCAATCCCTCATGCATGAAAGTGTTATTGTGTGTGTGTGTGTGGTAAGCCATAGGGTGACATCTCCCTCCCCAGAAATGTTGCTTTGCATTAGATTGACGTACACAATAACAAATGGACACATGCAGCACTTTTGTGGCATTACATTTCCTCTAAATATTTGTAGCAGCTGTCTCTTCTTCATCATTTTCAAACCAGATAGAAAGATCGGTTGATGTAATCTCAGTAAAAGAGGCTATTAATCAGAATTTATCAGCTCCAACTCAAAGAAAATCTGCTTCATTTGCTTCGTTGCCACGTCTGAGCTACATCAAGGCAGTAAATATAAGACAGCGTCACTGCAAACTAGAGAGCAGCTGAAGAACCATCATCTACCAACTGGTGGTGTAATTACAGAACGACCAAAATGACAACAGAGAGCTTTAACAGCAATTATGACATAAGTAGGCTACATGTAGAAGCATAAATCATACTTTCTGCAGGGCAAGCTTCATGAACCATGACTGGAGATTTTTAAATCATTAAAAGTTCTTCTTCCAACCACTGATTCTAATTCACATCCACATTTCCACATAAAAGTAAAGTAGATGTTTTTTCCCTTCTTTTTTAAATCAAGCAGACTATAGGCTAGAGTGGTTTTATAATAAAACATTCAGTCTGGATGGTGCGTTGTATCAATGATGTTGTTTTTGATAAATGTCCAAAAACCCAGGGAGCAGCATCCTCTACAGATAATGACTGATTTTAGTGTCCATTCTCAAGTTCATTCCTATTTGTTAATTTATTTCTCTATCAGCACAACTTAGATTCAACTCAACAAAGGCATTAATGATTATTAAATCTGTAAGGATAAAACCCTTGTTCCCAATGCACCTGGTTTTGTGTCAAGACCTGAAAAGTTTTGGGTCTACAGTAGCATCAGTTTTCATTTTGAATCTCTGAGACTCACTGTTATGAAAAGGCCAGACTGGGGCTGGGTGGCCTCAGCAGGAGCTTCAGGATTCCTTTGCTCAGTTCCAGATGTTCTTGTTTCAGATGCTGTTTTGGAAGCAAGAACGTGGATGTATTGTTAGCATTACAGGTTAACATGAGCTAAACTAATATAACTGACTATTTGGAAAGAGTTCCTGCAAAGACAGCATTCCTCTCACAGGCCTAAAAAACATATTTCATGTCTTTTAATTTGTTTTTCTCATAAACAAATGTACATATAGTGGGTGAATGTCTGTCTCTAAAGTGACACTGTAAAGCCTGCAGCCAAATCCCAGTGGAGAATGGCTGCAGGAAACGATGAGGAATTATTTTCTACTCTTAAGAAAGAAAGGAGTGACCTCATAATTTCTATGTCCCTGAATGAGTGACCCTGCCAAATGCTAGACATCACATGTCTGTAGTTCTGCACAACCACAGTTGTGTATCCCATATCTATTAGGAGTTAATAATGTTGTTTGCTGGCTGTGTGACCTACCAACCTACCAGTCAGCTAAACAGTCTTCAGTGATGAAAATATTCTGTTATTGTGCAATTTAAAGATGATTTCTGACATACAGCTAGTAATCAGGAGATATTACAATACATAAAGACCAGCCTTTTAGTTTTGTCCAGGCAAGTCACATTTTAACTTTACGAAGAGAAATGTAATCTTTTAGTTAATGAGAATTAGAATATGAATGAACTTTTTCAGTGATATGCCCTCAAATCCCTTCTTTTTTTAACGTCAGCAAGACCGAGGCACTGACTGTGGACTTTGGGAGACCACAGACAGGAGGACACACCCCCCTTTACATCTAGGGAGCAGCAGTTGAGAGAATCAGCTGCTTTAGGTTCCTGAGGATCAACATCAGCTAGAACCTCTGATAGTGATGCCACATTGACATCATCACTGAGTGAGATAGCATCTCTTCTTCCTGAGGCATCTGAAAAGGTTTGGCATGAACACCAGGATACAGATGCACCATTGACAGCATCCTGGTTGGGAGCATCGCAGCCTGGTATGGTGGCTGCACCAACCTCTAACGCTACACTCTAAGGAGGGTGGCAAAATCAATTCAGCGCATCAGCAGACCAGAGCTTCCAACCATCCAGGACATCTACAAGGAACATCCTCTCTGAACCCAGTCACCAGAGTTTTGAACTGTTCACGCTCCTTCCACCTGGTAAATGATTCAGGAGCATCCGCACCCAAAACAGCAGGCTCAGAGACAGTTTATACCCACAAGCCATCAGGCTTCTGACCTGCTGATGTCGTTCTTTTACTCCTTCTCTTATATGGTATGTGACAATAAAGAATCTTGAATCTTGCAGTAGGAAACAGAGCAGAGAAAATAAGCATTAAGGTAAATTTTTCCAGGATTCAGTAGATGTTTCCCATCTTTGTCCAACAGACTGTGGCAGTAGGGCAATAAGGCTGCACATTTCTCTATATAACACACAACAGGAGTCATTCTGTGTGGAATTTAGTTGTTCTCCTAATGCCTCTGTGGGGTATGAGAGTATGGAAAAGGAGCAAAGGAAGGAAACTAACTTTAACTCTGGAGCCAGCTGAGTGTGATTCCATGGTGTACATTCTAACAGCACTGTGAAACAGCACTGTGATGTCGTAGAATCAGATAAGTTAAACCAGCATGGCTGTCCAGAGCGATGTTTTCTTGGCTTTCTCAAACACAAGTTGACAGAAAAATGAGACAAGACATAACACGTTACCTCATCTACAGTACCACTGATCTGGCACCTACGCCACCCGCTAAACCATCATTTCCTGTTTCTGAGTCACATGGTTGTCATCACTGACCTGCAGTTTAAGAGACTGGCAGCAGGTTTCAGTCTTTATTTTAAGAGAAGAAATGAGCATGTATGCTGCTTCCAACAGATTATTTCAGAATGAAATACTGGAGCAATTTTACACAAGCTACACATGAGCTTTCTAACTATAAACTGGAGCCTTTTTGATTTTCATTAACTTTTTGTCTCTGTTTACAGTGCAGATATCATGAAACAAAGAAAATAAAAATAAATGATGCCATTATAACTGATATACATGTACATTCCAACATTTATGTCATTGCCTTTGGGTAAACCTTTTTTTTTTGTTTGTTTGTTTTTTATGTTTAGTTCTTCTGTTTTGCTTTGTTGCTTGGGTATATCTTGTGCTTTGTGATTTAGTATTACTTCTGTGTTATGTTGAGCTGATTTACATTATGGTCAACTATTTTACTGGTCAGGAGAGCAGTAACTGTACTACTTTATAGAAAAAGCAGACTAGCTTGTGTGGCTTATCAGAGGTAGAAAATCCCCACCTCCAGACTTGGATATCCCACCGTGTTTGGAGCTTTTTCAACATGACCTCAGACAGTGGACATGTTTTCACACTCTCTCAGCTCTTACAATTAAAGACTCAAACACCAACTCTTCACAGTACAGCTGGACTTGAGAACTTTCAGTATCTTCAGCTCTTTCCTAACTACATCTTTCACATCACCTTCATTTCTCACTATAATCCATCTGATGGATTATACTATGTGCCTTGAAACTGGACTTGGCAATATTTGAATTAAGAGACATTTTGTATAACCTAACCCTTGAGAGGTTTGAGACATGCCACATTCATGTGTGATCTGTGTATAAGATATACAGTATGTATTTGATGGCTGTAGCAGGGTCAGGGCTGCTGATTAGGAGTCCCATTTTTCACTTCGATGTGGGCTCCAGGTATATGAAGACCTCAAAGTCCAGGGAGGATTAAGTTCCAGAGTGTAAATTTCTGTTTTTCACCAATAAGCCGTTGGCAAGAACAAGAAGTAATCAAGTCCACTGACTATTCTTTCCAGCAAACCATTCCAGTAACATGAGTCAAGTAAAATTAGGACACACACACGCACAAATAGGAGGTGTTCATGCTGGGGTGAGGCAATAAGTTGTTTTATTTTTCTTTTCTTTAAACATATAAGGGTTAGCGTTAGGTTCTAATGTTTCTAAGGGTAATTCAAATTCTGAAGCCTACCAACATAAGTGTCCACAGATGTGTTAGAGAACAGACTTTAGTTACAGTCTGCACTAAAAATCCTAAGTGGCAGAGTCAGGACTATGTGAAAGCCTATGTGAACTGATGGCGGGTGTGGGAACCTGTTATTTTCAGCTCCCATTACCAGAGGACTGGTCTTTGCTGTAACCATAACCTTGCTCTCCTCTTCTTCTTGCCTGAAGACATGCCTTCTCAGATTTATACACACTTTCTCTGACACAAAGCCTTAAACGGTCAGGATTGAGGGCTTTGCTCCAGCAGACAGTCCAGTCAGATTAAGAAGGATAATAATATCTATCATGCTTTCTCTAAAACCTGCTAGAAGTGAGATGGATTTTGTCACAGTTACCTGAACATGCTGTGGTCTCAAATAGCCTGTTATGCAAGGTTTGAGAGTTCAAGTAAGTGCTTAAAACTTTTGTTGTGCTTCAGAGAGGAAGCAGTTGGGCTGGTGTGTGGCCAAAAAACAACACATTTAAAGCAACAGCGAATCATTTTATCAACTTAAAATGAAAGTTTCAAAAATGTTCTGATGTGTCCATATCGACATGAGACTGTAACTTTTTCGTCCAGCCTGGATCACTCCCTCAAGAACACATCCCATTAAGGAAACACATCAGCACAAGCATCAACACCTCTGCTAACCAGCTATGAGCCAGAAGATAGTTGGACCACTGTTTTTCAGAAAGTTTGTAATGGGTGAGGTACCAACATGAAAAAAAAAAAAAGTCCTGGTCGGAGGAAGAGGAAGATAAATCATTGACTGGTTTAAACGTTTTGGCAAGAATGAGATGCATGACAGACAATAAACTCACCTTGTTGCAGTAAGTGATTTCTCATTATCAGTAGTTGGCTTTTTGTGTGTTGTTGCCATGGTTTCTTATTTTGAAGTGCCAGTAAAGTTGCCCATCCTGACTCAGATCATTTTTTATCTTTACACCTTTTTCCAATTATTAGACATCATTGTGCAACATGAAACTGATATTCATGCTGATGTTAGAGTGTGATGCTTTCTAATAATTCTGGTGTTTTGTCAGTTGCTGTCCAGCTGTGTAGTGCCTTACACATATTTCATTTTGTGTTATGTGGTTGGGAGTTTTGTAAATTTAGCTGACCAGCTGCTCTACCGGCATCATGACTGTAAAAGCGTTCATGTGCTTACTCTTGTTAGCCAGATGTTTGCCTGTTTTTTATTCAGATTTGATTGTTTTATGACAGCCTTATGAGCTGGATGTAGATCTTTTGTGTACTTTCAGTGGATGCATGTTGATTAGCAGAGATACGTACATCAGCTACCAACACTGCTGTTGTCGTGTTAGCTTTTTTTGGTCATCTGATGTCTGTGGTGGATCCCTATACCTTTGTTTTCTTTGCTGGTTGTACTGGGCTTCAGTTGGTAAACAAATCCGCGTGTCACCATCTGTGAGTCGGGCTCTTGTTATTACAACAATACATAACAAAACATGAACAACAGGGGGCCTCAGAAAGCAGAAAAGCCTAAAAGTCCATAGTACTGCTTCAGTTCTGTGTTGGAGAGACAAAAAATAGGCATAAGAAACAAAATGCAGTTAGAAAACAAACAAAAAAAAAAACATGTCAAATGCACTCTATTGTTTTTTTTATTGTTATTTTGTTTTTTACTTGAGAAAACATGATTGCACATGTACTTAAAAACATCCTGAAACTCACTCCAAAGGAGAACATGTTTGAAAGAGCACAGTAACTAGATTAAAGCTGAAATATTTTTTTTAACTTGTTCCAGTGACACAAATGAAGAGGGAAAAAAGGGAACAAAACATTTGCAGTAAAAGTTGCTAAAGTTTGGAATGAGCTCTGGGTGGAAATTAGATCACAGAGTCAGAGATGTTCTTTAACTTTTATTGTTAAACCTTTGCCTATTTTATGTGAGTCTTAACTTTTATTTTTGTGGCTTGTTTTGAATACTTCCCTACTAATTTTATATCTTATTTTAAGATTGTATTATTGAATTGAGTTTATCACTGAGTCACAACAAAAGTTTAGTATGGGTTAAATTCATTCCAACTATATTATAATTAAAGAAAAATCTATATTATCGATTTATTATCCAAATTAATTCAATTACATATAGTTGTTGAATTCTTGAAAAGCTCACCTTATACTATGAATGAGGACAACAGGTGGTAGTGGAAAGGAAGAACTCTATTTTATCAGGAAGACAATCACTGAGCTGTTCCCAGAGACTTCTGCCTCAACCCACTGAAACTGAAAAGACAAAAAAGGAGCTTAGCGCTACTAAAATTTTGTGTACATTTTGGTGGGTTTTGTCCAATTTTAGGACTGAAAATCATCAGCTGTATCTGACAACACTGTCATCGTTCATGCCATGTGATTACCTTATTTCTGCTCCTTAGTACCTTCATATTATATCCAACATTTAGAACCAAAAGTAAGCCAGAGAGCAAAGTTCTCTTTCTCTCTCTAAAATGTCAAACTATCAGGTATTTCAGATATAATGCAAATCAGATAGTAAGGGCTTTGTATGTCTGGACAAGATTTTAAATTCAAACTTGAACCTCAAAGGAAGCCAAAACAAAGAAGCTCAAACTGGAGAAATTCCCACTATTACTGGAAAAAAAAAAGAAAAAGAAAATGCATAACTAATGTATAGTTCACTTCAGGTTGAAGCACAACAACTTCACTTATATGAGTTTAGTAGCTGGAAGTTAAATGTCAGACATTTATTTATTTTTTTAAGACCAACTAACAAAAGTTGAACTAAGTTATTGGTTTAATCATTTGTGGGTAATTTCCCCTGTTATAAAAATAAAATATCTATCTATCTATCTATCTATCTATCTATCTATCTATCTATCTATCTATCTATCTATCTATCTATCTA
>JAOWBL010047446.1:0-24956 GCA_028564865.1 Zenarchopterus dispar | reverse complement strand
AAGCCAACACAATACCCCCAACCAACTGCATCCAGATTGAATTCTAATAAATATGATAAATCTCCTAATAGGCAAAGCGAGGGAGATAAAGGTATGAGGCAGCCCTAGAAATGAGATAAAGTTTCAGTGACTCCTTCCCAAGTCAGTATCACCAACTTATTCCTGACCCAGGGTGGGCAACCCACTCATTTCCAACTGACTACTATAGCCACAGGGTTGAAAGAGTGGGTTCTCATCCCACCTTCCTCAGAATTAGCTGCTAACCACCCCAGTGACAGCTGGAAGTCTGTTCTCAATGATACCAACAGGACCACATCATCTGCAAACAGCAAACACTCAGTCCTAAAATGATCAAAATGGAAACATTACATCCTCTTCACCTCAGCTGATATCATTTAAATTTAGAATACAATTTTCTGTTGTATTGATAGTTATTTTGGATCATTTGTATAGTTAGTGTATTGCATTTTGCATAAGGAGTTGAATGTAGCAGCTGTCTAAAGATCTTTCAGAAAAAGTAATAGCCTCTTCTCTGGTCAAAGAATCATACATGAATTTGAACCCAAAAGTGCATTTGGTGTAGAAATTCAAACTTTTTTTTTTCTTTATAAATAATGTTGATGGAAAAGACAGGCTGTCCTGGCTATACTGGGAACTGAGATTGGCTGAAGGCTGAATGTGATGAGCAGAGTGCAGAGGTGGAAGCTTGGCAGGCAGATGGGGAGTAGCAAAGCAGAATGGCACACAGGAACAGTCATTCTGGCAGATTGAAAAAAAATATGGTTGAAGCAAAATGGCAGGCTGGCAGACAAAGAAAGGACCTGAAGTGCATAGGACACTTGGTTAATTGAAGGCAAAGAAACAAGCACTCAAAGAAGTCAGCAAAACATTAAAAGGTCTAAGTTTAGTAACCCTTAAGTTATCAGAATGCCTTACACTTTATCCTTTCATCTTCAACCCTAGAGGTATCAGACAGTCTTGAAATGATCAGAGTGCAGAGGTGGAAATAAATTTAAAAAAGAAAAAAAATTTAAAAAGAAAAATAAACGTATAAGTAGGCTTTCTTGCAAATCCCAAGAGATTATTAATTGTAAGCTTTAATTAACTCTTTTAGTTCTCTCCACATGAATGTATAGTTATTGCATAAGATACTTTTCAGGGAAAGCCCAGAGAGCTTATCCATCCATCCATCCTTGTACCTTCTTTATATTGTTCAGTATCATGAAGTGAAATGCTTTACAGTGTAACTCTAGAGAGAGCCTGAAAAGAGAAAAGCCCTTCTCCCCATCCACACTCGGACAGTTATTTTTTCATGAGAATTAATTGTACAGAGACCTGTGTTTTTTATGGGTTGATCTGTGATCTTGAACACAGCCTCCTTCACAGCAGCTACCATACGGCTGAAAGAAGTGAATTGAAAAACCAGGGTTAAACCTGAAATTACCACACTGACCCTTTACTCTGCTTCGTAGCACGAGCCTCGGGAAAAGTTAAAGAGTGAAAGGCCACATCCTGAGCCACACGAGCATAAATGAACACAAGTGAGAGTGAGGGAGAGACAAAAACAAGAAAAGCAATAAAAGGAAAACAATAGGGATACAGACAAAGGAAAAGAAAGCAAGGAATAATACAAACACCTCTGTAATATCATCAGGTTTTGGCTAGACCTGGACTTATGGCGCTTCAGGTTCTGTCTTTTCGCCCACTTATATTAATTATTTAGGAATTTATAGCACAACAAAACAGAAAACTTTATTATGGTGTAGGATGAAATTAGGAAGAGTACCATAATCCACATGACAAACCACATCCTGCACCAACATGAGCTAAAATGAAAATGAAAGATGAAAAATGAAAGCCATTCTTCAAAACCATAACTGAAAAGCCCACATTACAGTTTTCAGCTGCACATAAAATGAAGGAATAAAGGGGGACACTTGCAAGGCTTATGAAATGAGCCCGACTGTAATGCATGGGAGTGGTAGCACCATGTAGTGGGATTGTTTTGCTGCATGAGGGACTGATCACTCCAAGTGAACTGCTTTATTTTATTTTAGTTTTTGTTTTTCAGTTCAATTCCTTTATGAAGGTCTTCAATTAATTGCCAGTATTAAATCTGAAATTACCCCAAATTACAAAATCCTCTGTTGTAGACTAATGTAGTTCAAGATCCTTCACTACATCTAATCATGTTCATTGTTTAAGAATTAACTCCTCAATGCTGTACAGAATACTCTTTAACCCCAAATCTTCCAAGAATCCAAGGTGGAAAAGGTATTTGTACTTCATAGTATGTTCTTGGCTAACTTAAGGATGAATAAGATAACATTATTCAAACATTACTGTTCAGTGTCAGAGAACTACACATCCAATTTACTGTTGAAACATTTGGTGCTGAAAACCTGGATGTAAGAAAAATGTCACTGCCAAACTCTCTTGTGGCGAATGCTGTATGTGAGATATAGCCAGAAAAGTGATGTAAAGTGTCACTGCTGAGACATTTCTCTGGGCGCTGATGAAATGCAGTCTATCTTTTAAACAGTAGCCAGGGGTGTTACTGCTTTTATCTTAACTCAGTTTTGATAAGGTGTTAATTTTCCTTGTGCAGAAGCTTTAAGGTTTCCTTCTGATATCTGATCTTCTGAGGTTCCCCATTATTTTGTTAGCCTTGCTAACCTCAGCAGATGTGAATGATACATCTGCAAATCAGTTGATAAGGTTGTGCCAAGAGATAAGAAGTTTTTTTTTTCTTTTTTTTTGTAACAAAGTGACATATGTTCCCCGTGAAACAGCTAAACTGCATTTAGTTTCATAGTATGTTAAAGAATATTGCCTTGCTACACTTTATCTATATTATTTGTCTATAACGGAAATCTTCTAAAGCAATATCAGAGATGCCTGAGGCCCTTACAGAAGCCACTAGCTGTTAGACACATTTAAGTCAAATATAAAATTCAAGCTTTTAAGTAAAGATTATATTTAATCTCCCAGGCTAAAGGAAGAATTTCTAAGGAATCTATAAATTATGGGGTTTTTTTAATTTATTTTTGCCATTCCCATTTTATCAAATATGAAAGCACAGATCAAAATGGTATCACCCAGAGAATTTTACAAGTATGCTCAAAGTTGGATGCTCACCCTCTGATTACTGGGGTTGATACAGTCAACTCTCTGTAATGTACATGATCTGAATTAGTTTCATCATCCATCCATCCATCCATCTATCCATCCATCCATCCATCTATCCATCCATCCATCCATTTTCTATACCCACTGAATCCATTTCTGGGTCACAGGGTAGTTTAACCATATGTATTTAAATGTAAAATGGTCAAAAATATGAGAAGCCTTAAGCTATGGAAATAGTTATTCTTGTTCTGCCAGCATAGTTGCAACCAGAGGTTGAGAAACAGTTAAGAAAAAGACATTCTTATTTTTCTCAATGTTTGAAAGCAGAGGTTTCTCTTTTAGGTCTGTTATGATTCTTTTTTTTTATTATTTGTAAAATGTCAGGAAAAGGGAGAATTTTCTAGAGAAATTTTTTATTATTTTCCTTAGAGTCAGATATTTGCATACACTGGACAAAACTTGAGTTAATTGAAGACTGAAACTAGTAAGAAAGTATCATTATCCACAATAAAATGTTCTGTTCTGACACAAGCTGAAAAACCACCCACTGAAAGAAAATGACAACTCTCAAACAAGCATAAAAAAGTTAGATAAGAGTTTTCAGCTAAACATTGGGACAAAGATTTTCATTTTTGTCATTGGGTCCTGTGGTCTGATGAGGTCAAAGCTGAACTTTTTAGTCATATAAATTAATATTATGTCTGGATAAAAAAGGGCTACGGGTTGCAGTGCTCAGATAATCATCATCATTATTATTGAAGGCCAGGACTCTATACATGATCTATAAATCTCACAAAGTTCCATTTTGCTTTTGGGAAACTTCTATTTATCCTTCAGTTTTGACACAGTGGGTGACATGTTACATTGTATTTCTGCATCTCATGTTCCTGGTAAAGCCAAGGCTGACTCAGAATTCAGAAGTAAATTAGATGTATTGTCTTGAAGGATTTTAAGTGAAGTAATTAGTTGCTACACAAAAATACATGTTGGGAGTTGTAGGGAGCTAAGTACCATGCAGGTTGTCATTAAGCAGGAGTCCAGGGTAGTTTTACAGTGCCTCCGGCCATTGCAGTGTCTCCATTTACTAGAAACCACCGTGCAGTGAGAATTTTCAGGAACCTGTACAATGATTAGAGGAGATCAGTTTGAAGCATATTCACAACACTGACTGCGTAGGAAGTCAGTCCTCTTACGCTTTCAACCTGTGACACTTAATGGAAAAGTCTTTAAAAAATTTTTAAAAAAATAGTACCCTGGGGGTATTTGTTCATGCAAAGTATTGTGACATACAATCATATGCCAGAATATATATCCTTATTTAGACACTGCATATAAAAAATTAAAAAGTGTCAACATGCTGCTGGCAAAATAGAAGACAATGAAATTCACCCCTCATTAAAAGCATTTTCCAGCCTTAATCAAGCTGAATTATATATCCTATTATTGCATGGACTTAAGTAAACAGAAAAGAGGGAGGAAAACAGTTAAATCATGCTCTTAAGGTGGTTGAATGAGTTATAAATAAAGGTGCCATTCTTCCTGCTTTTGGCTTTCGGGGACTGGGAAAGATGTTTGCATCAATGTGTGGTGGAGAGACATATGAGAAGATGCTCTAAACCATATGTTGAGTAGTATCACATTCACAAAAGCTTCTGTTAAATATCTGTGTCATTTCCCAAAAATCCACAGAAGTAAAAGTAAATCTTCACGCCAAATAAAGACATTTGGTATCCTTTCAGTTCTTTCACATATTTGCATTGCTTTTTCTTCATAGGTTTTTAAACTAATGTTTGATTTTATAAATAACGTGACTGTAAATACTGTTGTTTGTTCAACTGAAATGACTGCAGTTAAAACATAAAAACAAATGAAAAGACACAACTAGTTAAATGTAGCATATATTTTATGCTGGCTGTATTTATCTCGTATCTTTGATTCTAAGGCATCTTATAAAAGGAACTGTTTGTTATCAGCAGTGGATGCGAATTTTTAAAAAATGTCTGTCTAGCAATATTTTGAAATGTTAAGATTTTAATTAATGTATTTTTTTTTATTTGTGTTTTTCAGCAAAAAAAAAAAGAATTAAAATGAAACTGAAGCAACAACACATAACAGATTACTAAACAGATTACTAAAACAGATTTGGAGTCTCATAACAATTTTAATATTGTATAACAATTACAGTATTAAATAAAATTAAGACAGGAAAACAACATCACACCAGACATACAATAGCTCATATAAAAGATTTCATAAGGCTCTGTAGCCAGTGAGAACAGATCTAATTTTTTTTCATGCCAAGCAAGAGACAAACTGAGGCCAGGGTGGGTACATTTAATTTTGCAGCTGATGATGGAGACAGATTCTATTTACAGCCTGCACATGGGAAAAATGAGAAAGATGGAGTGGCTGAGGAAAGAGAAGACTCAGAGACAGAGAGGAAAGACAGAGAAAGTGAGAGAGTCAGTCTCGGGGTGATGGAAACTTCTAATCGGTCATTCTGACACACCTTGTTATAAGAAGTAAAGTGCAAAGCCTGGGAAACCCATCTTGTTAAGCAAATAGTACTTTTTCTCTTTCGCAGTTTTGATTGACTGTAAAAAGAAAAAAAAATATGTCTCATGACCTTCTTGTGCCATATACTCACATTAGGTCTACTTATCTTTTAGTGTGATTCAAAAACTTTTGGTTAAGCTTTTGGTTAAACTCCATAAACCAGAATATTGATAGGTCTGTCAATGTATGAGAAGATGTGTGAATATTTTTTTCTTTTTTTTTTTTCTTTATTTATTTTGCTGAGAAAATCTACCTTACTTGAGAAAGGAGGAGAAAAAAGAATGAATGTAGTATTACTGTGACAATAGGCTAACATTCTAATTGTTACTTGAAGACAGTGAGAGTGTTTAAATGGGAAACAATGGTCCAGTACTGAACAGATTAAGCCAATTATCTAATTAAAACAAAAAACTACCATGTAATGTGAAGACATGTGGAGTATACCAGTCATAGTCGCATGATTAAAACATATAAACAGCTTGATGGCAATATAGCATCCTGTTGGAGCTTTCCTGGCAATTTGTGCCACTGAGCAGCCTCCACAAACCCCCACAGTTGTAAAATGTTTGGGAATAAGTGGTAAACAAAAAAATAAAAATAAGTAGCACAAAATCTAAGAAGAGTCACTTGAAAATGTTGCTAAATCAGGGATGAAACACTCATAGTGGTGTATGATATCATATACCATCAATGGTGCATGAAGTTCTGGAGGAAACGCTGGAACAGGTGCTATAGTGAATTATGGGGACTGTTGCATGTCAGCCAAGAAATGCTCACAGGAATGTGTAGAGTTACAACAAAAGCTGGTGGACATTTAAACTAAAGTTTAGGAGACGTTGGGATATCTGAACTTATTTTAGCAGTCCATTCCAGTGAGAAGGAGCCCAAGAAGTAGAGATGAAATGGATGTCTCATTGATCTTTGATCTTAAGCGTGAACCCGGAATATGAAATTAATATTCTTAAAGGAAGCCATGTAAACACTTACATTGGAATACTGACTTATTTAGATTAGGGTCAGTATTTCCATTATTGTTGTCCATGTACACATAGCAAAACAAAAATGCAGACTATCAAATTTGTTGTTTATCAGGGATTGTATATACCAAATCTTAATACATTGTAAGGTTTTATAGAGGTCTACAATTGAAAATGGGAGTTTTTCCATGTCATGACTTTTCTTTTTCTGTTTTTTTACTATGTCCTTGTTAGAAGAAGATATGCTTTCTATATGGCACCTTTTCTTTTTTAATTTAAGAAGTTCAGAGTATAAAATAAAAATATTCTGCTTTAGAATATGACACTATTTTTGAGCCATGTGGTTTCATATACAGAGCTTTTCAGAGAAGTTGTAGCTCTCTAAAGCTGCTTCCAGGAGACATTTCTCAGAGACTGTAACTGCTGAAAATACTTATCACAACTCCTATGATCACATTGTAGGATGAAAGAGGTTTTTCAACCTCATGAGAATTAAGATCAATCCCAGAAATACAATGTCACAAGGTTAGAATAGCTTGTTGAAAGGAACTGAACATACTCTCTATGGAGAAGAGACTGGTTTGAGATGGAATCTGGGAACTTTAATCATAAGGTCATTGAAAAATTCATCACAAAGTAAGATGGGTAGCATTTTAGTTCAGGACATGAACTCCACTCCGACCACAGTTTTCAGCTAGTCTGAAATACTACATGTGGCTGCTTTTATTTCTGACTTGAATTTAAAAAAAGGAAAAAAAATTAACTACATTTTTGAAAAAAAAAAAAAAGAGTTGTGAACAGCTTATCATTCTATAGGAAATGATGCTTAAACTAGTGATATGACAATTATTTTGCCATTTCACGTTATTTATTATGGACTTTTTAAAAATAAAAGCATTTTCAAAAAGATATTTTTTATTTTTGATTTAATTAATAAACATTTAATTTAAAATGTACTCCTTATTTATTATTTCATTATTTATTTCAATAATCATAATCTTTAGTTTTTATTATACTTTAATTTGATGTAATTTATTTTTTTCTTTTTATGTAAAGTCCTCTGCTCCACTTTTTGGGCGTATTTAAAGATATGATGCATGTAAATATAAAATAAATGTATAACGAATGAGAATGAAATATATTCTGGTTTCTGACTTCCTGCATACATAACTAAACTGACACAGCTTAGCCACAGTCCAGCTGCAAAGTAAACTCAACATGTATTTTTAGCAGAGCAGACGGTGGCTTCTGGGATGCCTTCTAAACCGCTCCATGGTGCTTCTGGTGAGACCATGCTCACTGACTAGAATGGCTGTGATTCACAGTGGCTGGAGCAGCACTGATGTTTCACAGCAGGCCTATGGGACTTGACCTTTACATGCAGACTGCAATACAATGGGCTACCAAACAGTTGCCAAAGAGTGCAACACTGAACCTAGGACATTCCTAGTGCAGAAAATATGAAGAAAATGAACAGTAATAAAACTGTTAAGAACAGTAACTATTACAGATGACTGTTCAGTGTGGAAGTGGATGAGAAGTGCAGTCATAGTATATACAGATGTACAGTTCATGCTGCATGCAAATGTACAGTTAACCTGTTCACAGAAGTGCAGTTCATAGTAAGAAGCAAAAAAGTGATTCCATAGTTCTGTCCTAGCTGGGTGGGTAGGAAAGGATGAGGTTTGTATGTAGGTGTGAGGGGGCTGTTAAGTATAGCCAGTAGAATTAAACAGGGAGAGAGCTGATGATTCTGCTGGTCTAGAATATGACTTTCCTGAAGTGCCTCCCAGAGCTCAACAGGACAAAAGTCTTTTAGCTGGGTGAGAGAGGTCCTTCAGGATGCTTCAAACTCTTCATCTGGATGTCCTCAACAGCAGGACAAGGAGTCCCTGTGATGCAAAGAGTGGATTTCCCCACCTTCTGAGGAGACTTACAGTCAGAGAAAAATAGGTTCTACACCTGACTGTATTACAGTTGGTCAGGATTATCTTGATCACACACCTCTGGAAGTTTAAGAAGGATTAAGTGAGGTGGGTTTTCTTCAATGTCCTCAAGAAGAGAAATGCTGATGAACCTTTTTATTCAGCCTGGCAGTGTTGGTAGTCTGGTGTTAGTCTTCCAAAATTTGGATGCCCAGACAAGAAACTCTGCTTATTGTAATGCACATGCAAGAGTGTAACATGTTTGTTTTCAAATGCTAAACTGTAAGATTAAATCTTGTTTTTCCCCCTTTTTTTTCCATTCCTTTCAAGTCATACCTGCTTAAATATAAACTGATGTAAAAGTTTTACTTTGTCATTTATATCAAAACATAATTACATAACTACCCTAAATTGTAACTACTGACACTTGTGTGTATTTTAACAAGAGATAGCTTTGTTAGCAATGGTTTTATTATTTATTTTAATCAAATACTTTGATTTTGTTGTTGCAGCCGTTGTGGACACCAGTTTGACACAATGTTTAACCCTAGTCCTCAGGAGCCACTGTCCTACATCTTTTAGATGTTACACTAATCAAACTCACTTCATTGGATATCTGTCAGGTACAAAGGGCTGTCAATGGCCCATTAATTGGAATAAGTTGTGTTAGAACAATGCAATAACTAACACACATAAGAAGAATGTCTCCAGGATGTGTGCGTGGATGTAACAGGAAACAAACTTTACAGGTAGAACATCAAAATATATACTAAAACCTTCCCAGTAAATCTCAGGAAAGCTTAAGAACTGCTAACTGAATTTCAGGTTGAAAAGGGTGGTGGAGCATTCTAGAACAATTTCATGGCCCAATAAAACTAAAAGAAGAATGCATAGGGAACAAAATAGAGTAGCTCAAGACACAAACCACACGTTCACCAGTTAAGCTGTTGGTTCTTCTGTCTTGTTGCCAGCAGAAGAGATAAACAAGCCATCAATGACTTCAACAGGATTGGAACAGAATTAATCAAGAGGTACAATGGAGTATTCAGTGCACTCAGATTCAGTTAAATACATATAAAGGCAATGGATGGCATCTCATTGTTCAGCAGTACAACACAGCAGTTAAAGAACTTTACAGGGTAATGAGGTGAGACATCCTGAGCTGGCCAAGTCCAACACATAATCATAATAAAAATAAGCTGCATTCCACTTAGAATTAAGTGTTTGGTGAAGAATGTTATTTGAAACCTTCAGGCAGAAATAATTATCCACAGTGTATTTAATACAAAAATCTTAGATAGGCTCCAGCTTCCATGTAAACCAGAACAACACAAATTGTTTTTTTATCTTTTGAGTTACCTTTTAACTATTTAATTTTGTGGGGCTGTATATTAGTACGGCTTTTTGGCACCCCTTTCTTGTTTTATTTCAAATCAAATGTGCTAAAATATAGATGTTGGAAAAATAAAATTGTTTAGCACCAAGCAAGTCACCAATAAGGCGAGTGTGATAGTGAAGGAAAGCTCTTTTCTACTCCCTTTAATGAAGGAAAATACAATGAAATAAACTGAACTGGACAGGATTAAATTTTATGGGTAATTATCTTAATAAATAAGTTACAAAAAGAGTGTTAACCAGCAAAGTATGAATGCAGCACCATTGTGGTGTACAGTGGCTGTAATGGTGACAGTCTGAAACACAATCACTGCTCTTGTCCATTCACCAGAGTGAATGTGTGAAGTTAAGCTAAGATAATTAGTCTGGAGATGCAGATGCAGTTTTCTTCTCCGGAGTGACATTATCGAATCCCTGGAATAAAAAAGAAAGAAAAAATAGATTGGGAAAAAACTAATTGCCTGACCTTTATTGACTCCTTGAGAGGAGGAACACGCCAATGTGCACCAACCCTCATTGCATCCGCATAATTAACGTCAATCGATCCAACTCCCCTTTTCCTCTCCCCTGATGCAGAGTGATGTGCCGAATAGAAGAGTGACAGCTGTCCTGTGAAGTGACACAAAGCAGATTTATTACCCAATGAATCAATGGCTCAGCTAAAGGAGAGAAAAAAAGAGCAAGACCAAAAAAAAAAAAAAAATCCACTGAAACGCACAAAGCGACCTGAGTTCTCAACCTAAAGTACTATTGACTATCTTTATTTGGAGATCAATGGCTTAGTACGGCATATTGATTTTTTTCCCCTTCTCTCTTTGGACAAATACTTAACTGTCAGATCAAGTGGCATATAGCTATGTCAAAGAGTATCCTGATCTTAATGAAAACTCAAACATTATTGTGGTCCCTCTGGAAATAGATTACGATGACATGCATGAAAAAGCCTCAAAATATCCTTTTCTATTTGGCTCAGAAATCTTTCTCCCAATATTAAAAAACAAAACATGCATACATAATTACCTCCTTATTACAGATGGTGTACAAATACATGAAAGGGTGCAGTAGTTTGTTAAAAAGGGCAACACACTGGAATGTTTCTAGTGAGATTCAAGCATCTTAGCATTACTAACCATGTAATGTTTGATCAGTTTAGAAAAACTAAAACCTTGCAACTTACTCCTTATGAACCACTTGGAGCTAAACATGAAACATTTAATCATAATAAGGATAAAACAAAGTGCTACGTATGCCTCAAGCAGTTTATAATGTTCCAGTGTTAAAATTGCTTATCATATTAAAAAGCCTGAGCAGAAGTTAATCCTGCATTTCACCACCTGAAGGGTATAACAGCTTTACTTCCTCCAAGGAACTCGGCGCCTTCTTCACTGTCAATGCTCGCGCAATTTGCATACACAGTCAAGAGGTCACAGACTCAGCGGCATGGTCTGACATTTTAATTTCTCACAGACAGCCAGCACGTGCCCTACACCATTCCTAACCTATCTTCAGCGCCCTGTCTGAGAGGTAACGCAATGCCAATCTGGGTATGTATTCATCTGCAAGGAGTCACAGAAGGCAAGAAACTCTGCTTATTCTAACGCACATGAAAGAATGCAACATGTTTGTTTTCAAATGGTAAAGTGTAAGATTAAATCTTTTCTCCCATTCCTTTCAAATCATTCCTGCTTAAATATAAACTGGTGTCAAAGTTTTACTTTATCATTTATATCAAAGTGTAATTACATAACTACTCTAAACTGTAAACGGTGGTAAATGGGTGTTGTTTCCATGGCACTTTGCAAGTCTTGATTAGAGTATTCAATCATTTACACAAAATACACATTCAGAAAAAAAATCAATGTCTTTACAGTTCTTAAAGCCCTTCATCACTTTGGGGGCAATCCTGCCCCCAAACACTTTCATGAGTGGACTGGGAATCAGATGACCGACCCTCCCATTAGAAGACATGCTCTTCCTTCTAAGTCCCAGGCACCCCAACAAAAAGGCAGAAAATAATACCTTGTAAAACAGGTGAGGTATTTGCTTAAACTGTCTATAATTCTTAAATGGCAAATGCCATATTTTCTCAAATATTTTAAAATCACTGTTAAGGCTATACATATACTTTAATCACATCTTGTAAAATTCCTCAAATGTTGTTAATACATTGAATTTACAATGTACTAATTTAGAGCTTGGAAACAATGTAAATCTGGAAGTGAAATTTCACTTATTCAAAAAATCTATTCCAAGCAAATCCCCATTGTAGAATTTTAAATTATTTCTCAGACATAAATCAATGTACTCATTGGAACCAGTCTTGGTGGAGGACTGGAAGAAATGACCAAATTGTTTTGTTTTGTTTTTTTTCCCAGAAACTCACAAATCAGCTGGTTGTGTTTAAAGTTGGTAAGTAAATTAAGTTTGGGATTGGATAATTGGACAAATTACATTTGAAAATAGTGATGCTTAGTGTGTCATAAGTTCAGTGACACTGTATTTCTTTCTTTCCTTTTTTTATTCAATAATAATCAAAGAGGTAGTATTTTTTACTATGCAGGCACTTTGATTGTCATGTTATCAAGGACACCAGTTGTCTACTATGACCTTCATCATTCTTTTTTTACCCATCAAATTATACTACACCTAAAACATTGTATGCCAGCACTCGCACATTTCAGATAAGCAGGCCACCCTCAAGATTGTAAAATAAGCCAATCATTGCACTTTTTCAATTAAAATACATTACAGTCGTAGTCTCTATTTCTTATAATGTCAAAGGTGCTATACTGAAGTATCCTTCTTAGAAAACTTAGTTCCTCTTCATCAACCAGTCCAGCTGGTCATGTTTCAGGTTTAACTACTGTCATGCCTCTCTTCTCCCTTTAACAGGCATCTTTCTCTTCTACATTCACTGTTCTTTCTAATTACAGATGCAATCCTCGCATGGTGGGGTTTGATTCCATCTGTTATCCCTCTCATTATTACTGCCAGTTACACTGATCTCCAGCTTCAACTCATCAGAAGATTGTAGACACAAACTGAGTTAGTCTTGTGCCAGACAGCAATGTTCCTTAGCCAACTTCCATCCTTTATCTAATACGTCTCTCAAATCCATTCACTTTTATTTGTATTGTTTCCATTTACAACATGTCATCTCAGGCTACTTTACACAGGAAGTAAACAGGTCAAATACAAGTTCACATTCAATTTAAATACAGTCCTAATCAGTCTAATTATATTTCACTTATATCCAGATATAATCCACATATGATCTAATTCATTCCAATTACTATTTAGTTTAGTTTTTTTTGTCTTTTCCTGTAATTTGTGTTCACACTGGCAATATGTGACCATAGTTGAGACAGCAATTGGCTTTTTAAAATGAAGACACATCCAGTATCTTTATTTGGCATTTGTTTAAATGATGTATAATCTAAGCAAAATGTGAGTACATTATATTATGTCATAATAGATGTTCTAAATTACTTTTAATAAATAGACTAATTTATTGTACCATGTGTTATGACTTGAAGGAAAGTGACTTGATGATTGGAGTTAGGAAAAATGATCAAATGTTTCTTCTGTTAACTAGCTAATGAGTTATAAAGAGTCCCAGATTTTCTTTTGCCACCCATGGGACATAAATCACACCCAAAAGATCTGAAGCATATTTTTTGTCTGTTTTTGTCACATAATGTTCAGCTCCACATGAACTGAGCAATGTGCATGCAATTACTGTGTAAACATTGGAGAAAAATAAATGAACACTAAACCTTGTTCAATAAAGGTTTTATTTAGCAGTTTCACATATTTTTCTCTTTCATACAACTTTGAGAGTATATATGGATGCATATATGTATGTATGCCAATGCTACCCTTCTTTTGCCTTGATTAGAATACACTGGCAGCAGATTATCTATGCTTCAGAGAAAGAAAAGGGGGGGGGTTAAAAATGCATAATGAAATGTTAGACTATACTATGGCCCATCACGTTTCGTTTTAGAGTTGACAGTATCTAGTCCTTGCTGTATACTGCATATTCCTTCATATATTAGTCTGAACGAAATTTATTGAGGTGTTGTTGGGTAAACAGCATGGGACTAACTGATGAGCATATGAACCCAGTATGTGAAGGCTTCAACCGCCTGTTGGTCTCCATTAGGTCATAATTTTATGTCTAAAAATAAAATCTACACCTGGGCTATGTTTCTGTATTGACAATGCTTTTATATTGGATCCTACCCTGGCCAGTTTACTTCAGCCATGAGAAATATGCATGGTCTGGCAGAAGAGTCAGAAGCACTGATGTGAGAAGTAGAAGTTAGGCAAGGGAGCTTGGATCCACACCAAACAAAGAGTTGCCTAGCATTAAGAGTGATTTATAGAAGTTTCTCTCATGGTCCAGCATTATCATGATGAATTATTATAGGAGACCACATTTACTTGACATTTGTGGGGATATTTGATGTGGTGTCGGAGCAGCCAAGATAGAACGAATGCACATGTAGCAGATGTCTCAGCTATGTAAACTTGCAAGTGAGCTCTACTTCATAATATAATATTTTATACACCTATTTCCCCAAGTTTCCCCTCTAAAGAATGACCCCAATGGGCCATTTGTAATGCAGGGATTAGGTTGTGTTTGAAGATGTGACCTGGAGCAGCACTTTGTATCTGCCTCAAACTGTTGTCCAATAGTTGAAAGCCCTATGCATACCATTTACACCCTCTTTTCTCTCTTCAAAAGGATGGTGTGTTGTCACAAAGAAAACCATTTACAATATGTTCCCTGATGTGGGAACTCTCATTTTACTAGATTTTAAGAGAATAATTTCATGAGATGTGCAATACCTACTGCCACCTCAGAGTCACTAGTTTAGAGTGTCGTATAAACTAGGGACATATTGGGTCATATTTTAAGAGACAGTACATATAAAGTATGGATGTGAGGACTTGTTTAGATGTGGGGGCTAAAGTTGTGAAGTGAAAACTTGGGTTTTATAGCTATGGGTACATACAGAGCACACTCCCAGCATCCCTGAAACCACAAAATAACATAATTTGAAAAGGTGTAAATGAAACAATTTAACACATCTCTCTGGTCTGCATCAAGGGGCAGCGTGTAGTATTCATGTAAAATTGCTATTCCTTAATTGGCCACTACAGGCTCCGCTCTGCAGCAGTTCTAAACATATTTACAGACTGGAGCAAAAACAAAAATCTGGTCTCCAGATTTTACATCCTTAACAATTGTATGTAAATTAACTTTCATGTACCTCACTAGGTAAAATTGTACAAAAGTCATGCATAATTAGGGGTGTGTTTTTGAATATGAAAGGAGGCTATAATGTAGAGGGATAGCTGTCATGACTTTAGCTATTTGGGACTTAGCATTTAAGGTGAACTTCACTTCTGAGCTATGACTTAAAACCTAACAGGGCAAAATGGTTTGTTTTTAAGATAATATGGCTTGTTGTACTGTTAAATGTACTACTATGCTCCAGGATGGCCTCAAACTTCTGGTTGTAGCTGGAACTCCAAGCTCCTTTAGTTAAGCCCTCCAAAAAAATAAATAAATAAATAAAAATTTTAAAAAATAAAACACAAGGTTTGGGCTTTTCTTTCATTATTTAGTTAAAGAAGAAAAAGATTAAGTAAATTAATTTAAGTGACATTTCAACATTCTGGTTTATATATAAAAATTGGCCAAACAAAATTTTAAATTACATCAGATTTTTAGATATTTCTTTTCTTTTTTGGTGAGTATACTAAATACTATAATGCTGCAAAGTACTGGAATTCATAAAATGTTTGTCACTAATAAATGTTAATCCACACTGCATGTGAAAATTACAGTCATTCATGGTTTCAATCATTCTCAGATAATAAGCCCTTTATCCTGTTCATTAAAATATACTATTCAACAAAAGAACATTGTAATTTTGAGCTAGAGCATTTTTAATTTTGTTACAATTGTAATTGTTAATTTTTTTTTCAAATTTGCATCAGATATAAGTTTAAAACATCAAAGTTCTGACATGGTGAAGAGACTTCCAGCCACTTTGGTTTGTAATTTATTTTGAACTTGAGCTCACCAGCAAGCTTAATGTATCCATCAGTGGAGGAAAACTGGCTTACAACCTGTCCTCAAGTTACAGTATAATTTTCTAAAGTGTAATTACTGTTTAATAGAAAGTAGTATTTTAAATTCTGTCATAACAGGGTTTTTTTTTTTGTTTGTTTGTTTTTTGTTTTTGTTTTTGTTTTGTTTTTTTTACCATACCCAGCCTATGACTCGATACTCACCTGTCTCCCTGGCTGTTTGTCTCACATGTGTGACTGAATGACAAGCCACTGAGATCTCCTTGCAAGGCTCTGCATATTTACCCTTTAACCGTGAGATTTACTCAATTCCCCTCTTTTCTCACTGTTTCACACCAGAAATCCTTTTTTCTCATGCAGTGCAAAAACAAATTCACAGCTGAGGACACTGAGGTGTAAAGAAATGACTGAGTACCAAGCACCACTTCAGCTCCAGCTTGGGCTGTGAGTCCCAATATTTGAGCACATTCTCTGGCGGAGTCAGGGACGAGGGCCAGGAAAACACTGTCACAGAAGTCACCCAAAATTATAGAGCTGGCCTAAATACCATTCTGAGCTTAGGAGCAGTTGGAACTTTGGTCAGAGAGTGGGATGTTCGTGCGTTGTAAATGTATCTACTTATATTTTCTTGTTTGCTATTATATATATTACATTGTACATTGTAGCAGCCAAGCAACTATTACAACAGAAAATAATGTTTTGTGCCAAATGCAATACATTAAACTCCACAGCACAGCATATACCTCTTGTTCTGTTGCTCTTGGACTCCATAGCACTGCAAAGACATGTCAGTAGCACCTATTATCCTGTACGATTTCAGTCTGACCCAAGTCCCATCAGGAAAGAGAGCACCATGGTCCAGCTCCACTGTGGTTTTGGTCGATACTTAGTGTGAGCTCACTTCCCACCAGAAGCATTTCAGAAACAGAGCACTTCCAAGCCCTGCTTATTTGGGTGAATTTGTAAGATTACAAATTTACACAAACATTTCAAGTTCCCATGATTATCACCTGCCTAGCTTTTATATCTTCTCACACCAGTATTTCTGGATACTCTTTAATCTGCTTGATTACATATATGATTCTTAGCATGTTTTCTTTCATTTCTGCTGTTATTCTTAAAACAATGGGGGATGTCAAATAAAAAGTGCGTTCAACTTCTAAAATTAACCTCTCAGCATAAGTTGTGGAAATCTCTTATGAATTTTTCTTAATTCATTTTCTTGCTGGTTCCATGGATTAAAATATGTTTCTGATTCATCAAAAGTGTCACAAAAATTAATTTTACCATCATCACAGGATGAGAGAGAGAGAGAGAGAGAGAGATGTATGACATTTGTTGTTTTTCATTGCAAAATGAGCATAGTAAGACTTTATTTTAAGACTTCAACACTAACTGTTTTATGGTGATGATTGCCAGATTCTATAAGGGAGAGTTTGTTCATGAGATGGACTGCTTCCTGCTATGCATCATGATTTTACCAGATGGTATGTAATCTAGGTTATTGCAGTCCCTCTGACTGACAACTTTAATACATACATGAATTTGTCTCAAACGTGCATGTCTGGTTTCTGGACTTGTTCAAAACACAACTCATCTCTCATCTCTTACCCTTTTTCATTGTAGTTTAGGTTAGAGCTTTGTGTTCTATTCCTGACCAGTAACAAAAATTATGTGCATTCATTAGGCACACTGGCCCCTCACGGGAGGCATTTAAGATAACAATGTCTCATTTTGAAGGAAGTTGTTTTCTAATAATATTCTTCTTTATTGTTACAAAGTAATTAGAAAGTGGAGGTATGATTAGTGCAAAACTAAAGCAGAAGTACCATAAATAAGAGAAAGACATCTGAAAATGGCCATTCAATGTCTGCTTTAGCATAATGTCTACATTTTAGTGCTTTTAAGATATGTATGTATATGAAATAATTCTTTTTAGATTCAGAAGAAGGTTTCTCTGTTTTCGTTTTGACTGGAAAATAAATATGGATGTCATTAAAACTGTGATAAAACTTCAAATCTTGGGGTGCCTCAGACTTTTGAAAAATGCCTCATAAAATTCATTTAAAAGGACCCAGGATAACCTTGTACTTCTCCACCTTATCTGTAACATCTCAACCATAAAATGATACCATCCAATTGGCCATTATAGTCTAATTATCACAGAGGAACACTGGCTCTAAGACTTTATTAAAATGGATTATTGTTAAACTCAGCCTGAATAGAAAATCACACAAGAAGAGATTAATTTCTACTTCCTTCATCATTATGAACAAAGTTCAAACACTGAAAGGTACATGATAAATGGATGATTTGTAAGTATCACTTTTGTAGTGCTGTTGCCCACCCATAGTGAATTTACACCGGAAAATGTATTTCCACCTCACTAAAGGTAAAGCTAGAATGTACCTAACATAGCTACAAAATTATAAAATATTTACTTAACATTTTGCATTGAACCCAGAACTGCACTCATAATTGAACTTGACCATAGAGTCACAAAGATTTATCTATTCATAGAAGAATCTCAGGAACTCTGTAATGATCAATAGACGTGTAAATCTCTGTATACCGATTGCGTGTGATGACATATATTAACTATTGGGGCGGATTTTATGGAAACATTGAGTGGAAAAAAAGAAAAACTTGAATCTTGTGGCACTCCATACGCAATGTTTGCTGTGATCAGAATTGAAGAAATGCTGGAGGGTGCTAGAAGCAAGTTCTTAACTATTACTTGTTTAATTCTTTCAAAGAATGGGACGGAGGTTCACCCTGAGCATGACAAAAACCCTAAACATGCTACCAGAACTACTCTTGAGTCATTCAAATGAAAATATGTAAATGTATTATATTGAAATTTTAATTAACTAATTGAACAATTGCTGTTTCCCAGTAGAATCTATCCAGCCTGAAGGAGCTGCAGGCTCTGTCCTGAGGAACATGCAAAAATCCTAATGGCTTGATGTGCCAAACTTTTAGAGACACATATAAAACATCCACCAAAGCACTGGCTGTAGTTGAGATGAGATGGGGAGAATACTTATAAAAACTTAAGTACACGTTCCTTTTATTAATTGATACATATTACATAAAACTCAAAGAATCCCATTTTTAAGGAGTTCCAGTTTACAGAGGAATCACACTCCTCAGCCTTCCTGGAGCACACTATGTTGGAGAACAAAGCTCAACTGAGTCAAATTTCAGATACAGGAGGAACAATGCAGATTCCATCTGGACTATGGAACACTGGACCAGCTTCATAATAACAATTCAATTCATTGGAATAATAATTTATTAATCCCCAAAGGGGAATGGAGTAACCTCCATTATCTAAGTTTCCTTAAATATTCATTATAGATAGTTGTGGGCAGGAAGTCTGTGTTAGAGCAGATGTGAAGATAGAGGTGGCCCTAACTGTTACCAGAGCTGTTCTTCAGGGCCACCATGTGCACTCAGTCTTTGCCAAATTTTCAGCTTCCCCTGCGTGTGATTTGCTTGTAGTCTGGAAATTGTGTCCTCCTATGTGTCTTGGACCTGTCTCCTTTATGGTGTTGTTTTCCTGCTAAAACTTTTCTGTGAATACTTACCTCAACTACCAAGCTTCCTGCCCACTCTTCTGTGGTTTCAGCGTTCTCCAAAGGGGGCTCCTCCTGAAAACCTTCGAGGACATGGCTCTGTAAGATAAAATATTCAGTGAAGTTATCTCCATTTGGATTTACCTCTGGATTTTATCGATCTTCACCCATCTCTGGACAAACATACCCCCATCTCTGGACAAACACTACCACCCCTCCTCTCCCAGAGACACTGTGTGTGGGCTGTATTTCTGGTCCCCCTATCCACCATCTCATACCACTAACTTTAATAAATGTTTTATGCTATTATTCACATCCATTGTGGTCTGTTTTTAGAGTCTGCTCCAAATTGGCTTTACAAGCTGTGACATATTCAACCAAGGGAAGGCCACAAGACAGAACTCGGAAATGCTGGAGAGGTTACATTTCTTAGGTGGCCTTGAGGGAGGTCTCCCTGGCCTCTCGAGGCCTCTTTGCTTAGGCTTCTGCTCCCATTACCTGAACTTTGATAATGATTATCAAGCCTTTATGTAACCAGGCTAATATAATTAAGATTAAAATCTCTTTTCTAAGAGAAAACAGGTTAAATTAGCAGCATAAGATACAGTTTCAAAACACAAAAATACATCACTTTATTGTAAATATATAGCTGGAAACAACAGTTCAAAATTAGTAACAGAGAATGAATAACAGAATACTGTTATCACTTGCAAATCTGTATATATTCAAGGACTGGCTTGACTGTTTTTAAAACACTGCAAGTAGGATTAGGAGCCTTACTTTAAGAGAATGTTACAGGTTATTCCAGGCTAATTGTGCATAAAATATATAGCTCAGTCAGAGTTTGAGAAACAGTCATAAGTATAATATACTGTGATGTAAGTCCATATAAAGTTTGCTTATGAGACATAAAGGCAGTCTACCCAGAATGGCTTTTCAGATGAAAACATATATTTATGACTAAGCCAATGAGTGGTCAAAGAAGGCTTATTTTCTAGGAAGGTAAGAACAACAAACTGTGTCTGAAATAAAAATGTAACTTCTCCTTAAGCCTCTTCATAAGTGGTAGATATGGGTGAAATTCACACACTAACTGGAACCGACGTCAAAATATTCATGGATGGAATCCATTAATTTTGGATACACATATGGCCCAAACTTTTGATTATGGATGCCATATTGTTTCACAAGCTGTTTTGAATTAGCCAGACAAAGGACATTAAAATATTATTATTAAGTCTATGCTCACATGTCATTAGCATTAAGGTGAAACACAATGATTCCATCAAAACATTACCCGAGCACGGTTTGGATGAACCACATGGTTATGATCACTAAGTCCATTTCTGCTTTTTTGTTGAAAGAAAACAGAGTTGAGTGCAAGGGGCACAGGTGACTGGGATCTATCATGAAGAACTGTAACAGAGCTTAGATTTCAGGTGCCAACATCACTTAAATTTAGGATGTGTCTGATGAGCTCTTACAGACTGTGGTCATTCCAGTGGGGCAAGAGGCAATTGTTTCCAGAACAGATGTGGAGGGAGTTGAGCATGAACATATCCAACACATGCAGTGACATATGTACTGCTATATGCTAACTTACATGCATGCATGCATGCAAAATGTGGTTTCAGAGGCACTGGGCAAAGGCCATACAGCTGTGTTGAGCTACCTCCCATCCATTCCTCAGGGAAAAAAGAATATGGACTCCTAGAATGGTTCACTTTTCCGCTTCTGTTGATATGCTCCCTATACATCCATGTATCAAACACCTCTTGTGTTTCTGTAGATTAAAATTAAAACAATTGAAATAGATGTGGAAAATCCCACAGGGAGGATAGTGGGAAACTGAATCAGAGGGGAAGGGAAGTGGACTTTAATGCAAAAGGTAAAGAAACATGTACTGACAGAGTAGAAGAAAATGTAAACTATAGTGCAGTGGGGGTGGATGTCAGCTGGGATAAAAGCAGACTTGCTGATGAGAAGAATCTACATGAGGGTGTGCTAAGTTGCAAAACAAGTTCAGTTGTTCAAGACCCCTGGAGTTTTTTTTTTTTTTTTTCTGATCGTGAAGCTTAAGTGCACAATGCCAGAACAAACACTGTGCAAAAGAAATGGATGTTAAAAATAACCACACACTCACAACCAAATGCTCATTTGAAAACTTTTTATTGTAATTTTCACTTGTAATATGGAGATTTTTATGGTCTCACTGGAGGTATTACACAGCTCACAAATACATTTGCCTGAGGTGGCTTTTTAACCCCTGTAGAGAGCCAATCTAAATTGTATATGACTAGTGTACTTTTTATTTGTATTTGTTAAAAATAAGAATTGACTGCCATTTTTCAGGCAATTAATGACATTTTGACATTTTTGAAAATATTAGGTGTAAAACAAAAGCAAATAGACTCCTTTTCTTCAAAGAGTTAACCCCTCATCTGAGAAGCTTCCTCAGTTCTACCTGACTGACAGTGTTGAGCTCATCCATCCATCCATCCTCTATACTCACTTCTTCCAATACAGGATCACGGGCCTGCTGGAACCTATCCCAGCCCTCTTCAGACAAAAGGCTGCGGTACATCCTGGACAGGTTGCCAGTGCATCACAGGGCGACATATAGACAATCAACAGCACTACTTAGCTCCATTCTTAAAGAAAATAATGTATTCTTCATAACACAACTTCATTACAAAGTTTGATCCTTTACCAGTAATAGTGCCCATAGCATTCAGTTTCTATACTGGCAATGCGAGTGTGTGTTTCTCTCAAGGGCAGAGGGCATTATGCAATCACTCATGTGGAGGAGTCACTACTTAAAATGACAAAGATAGCTGTAGGTTTACTAATAAAGCCATCGATTATCAAGTTTTACTGTTCCTTCTCCAATGCACATAATTTCAGATGTTTTTTTTAATACTAGACTGATTGTTGCTCTGCCTTCATTGCATGCTTTGTTTCTCTGGTTCTCTTCTTATGCATGAGCGTCCAGAGACGGTTTCTTCTGTATTCGTTGGCACTGCCTCCTGGCAATCAAAGTGGAAACCAGAACCAGTTAAGTCTTTTGTATCAAAGATATACAGAGTTAAGATGGCTGGCCAGGATAGTTTTCTTCTCCATCTACCAAGCTGAGTTGCTGGCTGCTGCTTTTTATGTCTGTTCATTTAGCAGTATGTCATAGTGAATTAGTTCTTCTTTGACCTATTTTTAAATTAAAATAAAGTGCACTGGGATGTTGTGTGAAGAAGATCCAAAGATCTGTCAAAGTTTATTGGACCTCATGCCACATATGGCACCTGTTTTTCTTTTTCTCTCCATTTGATGTCTTGATGTTTCCAGATTTCTTAGCAGACTTGACAAAAGCCTAGTTTTAGTTATTACTGTCTTTTAAGTGCTTAATTGTTTATTTTTCCCCCTTTGTGTTATGTTTTTTTTTCCATTGGATGGTACTGGCTTGCCTTGACATGACTATTTATTTATTTTTGAACCATCTTTTACTTGGTAAATAGGGTCAGCTATTCATTTTTACCTTGCCAATATAATTTTACCTTTACATGAATACCATCAAAAGTGATGATGCAGCTGATAAAGTGGATAAGCCAGCGTATTTCAATCCCAACTCGTCACATATTGATGCTTGGTCAGGAGTCCTTTGCCTCAGCTTTTAAAGCAGGAAATAAGACTTTACCATTGCATTTATGTTGGTTCTATACCAACCACTCTTTATCTATACCTACAGTCTTCTTGCAACTTGCATTTGGTCCAGTTTACATGATTAGAAATCTGCAATTTAATCTGGTGAGATCAGCCAATCATACACGTAAGTGCAACAAAGGCGAGCCAGTTGAGCAGCTGGTAACCTTCTCAATACTTTGGAGCAGAATGTAGCTGTATTAAGCAAGATATGATAAATATGTTCTTCATATTACATCCAAAAGTGTTATACAGGGGGAACCTTGTGGTTTCAAAACCAGTGCTATGGGCTTCAGACCAGTTGGACAAGAAGGAGTTTCAAAACAGTTTCTAAAACAAAGAAAAGAGAAAGAACAAGGATTAATCAAAAGATAAATAAATCAGGGGTGGCAGCACAGCTGAAACACAGGGAGCATAGGATGACTCCTTCATCCTGGACAGAACAGTGTGCACAAAATGGAGAGTTAAACAGCACACTAAGGGCTAGAATATCCCCAATTCAAGATTGGGGGTATTCTGGTCCAAACTGAAACACTGCTGAGCAGTTCAGAGATTTCCCAGAGGAAACTATCTTCCCTACTTCTCTAGACACAAGCATCAAATCTATTTTAACACTCGATTACAGTTGGACGTGAGAATGGCATTGAGAATTGGGTGTTTTTAACATAAGTCGCTATGAATGGGCTCCAATTCATACCTGAACCTTACGTCAACCTGTAGAGTATGTGGGTAAATTATTAAGAGTTTTAGAAGAGATGCGAATCACATGTAAGTAAGGCGTAAGTTCAGAAGTTGAAATGTCTATTTTAATTGTCATCATTTATCCTTTTTATACAAATAGTTCCAGAAAGCACAAGACATGGCAAGAAATATGTCTTTAAACAAGAAGATAACCTCATGATTTTTTGATGATCTCAAAACCTTTGGGTAAACTCTTAATTTCACATATCCAGCCGAGCAGGCAGCAATTACAAGCGCTCTACTTCTAAAATGCTCTAAGGTCATGCTGAGGACAGAGCACAACACTGCAGAACTGGACCATGGTGCTTAGCTTAGTTTCCAAACTAAAAGTGTTGCCTTATCAGTTTTTCTCTTTTATTCATGTCTGAAAATAATTTTCTCATTTTCTATGTGCATTTTGTACAATATCATTTTGATCTTGCACACTACAAATTTTTGGTTGCTTGACAAATTTTCTTCCAGCCTCAACTCAGTAATAAATGCAGTGGGAGAAGCTGGGGAATGAGATAAAGCAGTAATATGAGAGCTGATTAGGAGCTCAGCACATCATTGCCTGATCTTCATACATCCTTATGCTCTCCTTTTGTTCTTCCATACTCCAGTCAGAATTTAAAACAAATTTTTTAAAGTTCTTCTTTCTTACAGTTTTTCACATCCCTAGCTGTTCTTTGTAGAATGCTTTTCTTTTATTACTATTATTATTTTGATATATTTTTAAACTTTGCTATGTTAAATGTTTTGTGCTCTACTGTAGTGTTTGTATAACTGATGACTTCAAGAGTTTTTTGTTTTGTTTTTTCCCCATTCCATTGAACTTCAATGGGGTTTTCTTCTCTGATCCTGTGTGTTCCGTGTTG
>JAOWBL010047435.1:14660-24956 GCA_028564865.1 Zenarchopterus dispar | reverse complement strand
TTCTGGGTCGTTGGGACTTTTCAGAGCTAGGTCTTAGCAAAGGTCCAGATAATGTTAGTCAGTCCAAAAGGGGGCAGAGCAATGTGGAGGGTGTTTCAGCTGTAGGAGCCGACTGTTCTGGCTGCTAAGCAGTGCGTTCTTCTTCGTTGGTGGCTAGCTCAACGGCCGTTCAGAAATGAGCTCAGGTAGCAGCCTTCATCTTTGGACTAAAGTAGCCATGGCTCGTTGCTTAGTGATGCTTTGTTTTTGGACCGTTCTGGGGCAACTCAAAACTGGTCCCGGTGGACTGTCAGTTCAATTAACATCATTTCTGCTGTGAATTTGGAGATTTGAAAACAGAAGTCAATGGAAATTAGCTCCATTATTTCAAACAAAAAACAGCCTCTAATGGTCAGTAGTCGAACTGCTTTCTTTTCTTACTTCCTTGTTCAATCAGAACTCCAAGAACCAGATGTCTTGACTTTCTGGATTGTGTCAAGAGTTGTAAACTGGTTGTAGACCCTTTGGTGACTCCACCGTCACTCACCAGACTCAGTTGGCGTCATGGCAACGACGGCTGCCGTGGGGGTGCTAACATCACTGCTGCTGGAAGACGCTTCGGGACCAACGGTGCCATTGACCGTCGAGTTCTGCTGGGACGGAGCAGCAGCTGCATCTGAACTCCCATTGGTGGACTGGCTGAGGTTCCTCTGGGCTGTCTGCTGAGGGATGGAGATGCTGGGAGATGTGGGAACCGATTCCTGCAGACACAGTTTAATAAATGCAGGACCCCAAGTCACAGACTACTCAAATGCCAACATGGTTTAGCAAAACTTGTGATCATTTCTTAAAATAATGACTTTGAATCGGAACAGAAAACTTTGTAAAATAATAATATACGACTACATATTTCTACGACAGCTACATGTCATAGAAATATGTACGACATATTTTGTCATACACATTTTTATGTATGACGAAATATGTCGTACATAAACGAATCCCCGACTGTACATGCAGAGATATGTTTTCTGACAGACTCATAATGAGATCAAACTGCTGGCTAAAAATATGTGATCAGTGCTCTTGGAAGGCATTCGTTATTTTATTCTGAAAACGAAAAAAGTCAGTTTTCAAACAAAACTAACTCAAAAGCTGAACATTGGATATGTAAAACGACTTAAAAAGAAAAGAAAACTTCTGTAACTAATGCAACGTTTTTCAAATCAAGCAGAATTAAAAATGATAGAATCGCCTTGTAATTTGCATTTCTGAAAGAAATCCTTGGACAAGTCCAAATAATTAGACTATCCAAACTTTTTCCACTTCAGTACTGAAAATCATTCTGGTTCCTTTTGATTGGACTTTGATTTCCAGGGGATGGTACCAACAAACAGAGAAGCAACTGCACCTGAACACCACTGAATAGACTTCAAACCAATAAGAGATCAGAGAGGAGTCGTGATGTAGTCGGAGCTAAAATCAAACCCACATCTACTAAAGACCTCCAGAATGTTCTCAGTGGAGCGGGAACACTGGAGAACGACTAGTGTTGGTGTTACAGTAAAACCTTGTTGATCCAAGCTGTTATTAATAATTCTGCAAACACCTCAGTTGCTTTGAATAGTGGCTCTGATCCACTTCTGTCAGTCATCACATGAAGCCTGGCCCCAACCTGCTGGGACTGGCTTGGTACGTTCTGTATTGGTCTAATAGTTGTGAATGGGAGAGGAACCAGATCTAGAAAGGCAGGAGCTGAGGAAAATGGGATTTAGATCTGGAAAAGCTACTTAAAATAAATAAATAAATAAATAAAAATGAGATAAAAATCGGTCATGGACAGTAATGGACAGTTAATCTTGAATCTGCGTTGGACACAGAAGTAATGCTGGAACTTTAGTCTGATGTAGGTTTAATCAAATATAAGCCACTCCCATGCAGTAATCAGGCTTCAAAGATCTCTTCTTCATTCCGCCTCCACTTTCTAGATGTGCATTCACCAAGGAAGGCGCTTCTTAAAGCATTACGCTGTTTCACAACCTAAAAATGTTTCATTTCCTCTGCTTTGTGGTCCAAAGTCACCAACAAGTCTTTGATGTCTCTGGTCACCGACTGCTTCCTCTGGCCTCCAGTCAGCACTGAACACAACACGCCACAACTAAACACCAACAAAACATCAAGCTTCTCAAGTTTCCATGGACCACAGTCAGTGCTGGCGTTTGGGATGCTACCGCACCAGCAGGATTTGGACTTGAGTCGGCTTCAGCTGCCGGAGGCTCCTCCAGGTTACTGAGAACAGAAACCTGGTTTGTGCATAAGCTCGTAACTGAGCCTGTCCAGCAGGTCTCCGTTTCTCAAATCCCACAATCAAAAACCTGCTGCTACTTGTCTCTTCTTTTTTGTTTTCGATGCGTGCCTATCAGTTGACTCGGCATTCTGACAGAGGTCCTCTCATGGGGTGGTGAAAGTTTGCAGAAAGGCTAGTATCTTGGTTTTGCTTTTCCTTATTTCCAATTCAAACAGCATTCCTGTAACACCCCACTGTGCCCCGTTTTACCTCACAAGGAGAAACAGCAGAAGAACAAAATGTTACGCCATCATGGAAAGATGAGAATGATAATCCCAGAGTCTTTGAGGATCTGGGTGGATGGCAGGTAAAGGACCAGGGCAGATTGACGCCAATATCTCTTCAGGAAAAACAAACATGGACTGAAGTTTTGGAGACTTTTTCTTCCATCAGTAGTGAGCATGTTTACAGACGATGAAGTCATTTGTACAGGAAGAGAACACACATCTGTTCACAGACCAAAGAGGGATCAAACTTCCTCTGGAAACACCCGTCGGCTCAAGGACATGACCAGCAAACAGTCTAGATCACAAACTGACTGAAAATCGATGTTCGAAATTAAGAAAAGAACAAAAAAAAAAAACCTGTCTGTAAACAAGCCTTCATCCTGCAAAACTAATTGTCAGCTCCTAAACCATCAAGTTGGAACCAGACTGATTTTTGTCCTTCATGATTGCATTCTTTTGTTTTTCTGATTGACAGAGTTCTTTATTTTTCTCCTCAGAGTCTGTATTTCGGGGTTTGTATTTTGTTGTTATGCCTTTCGGGCTCTTTTTTTTCTTTCACAGTAGCAGACATAAACTTCTACAGAAATATCAAGATCAAGAAACTTCCAAAATAACCAAAGTCCTGTCACGTTACCATATTGGCGAGCTGTTCTGTGTGCGTTTTGTGGCTTCCTGCGTGCAGTGCGTGGCGAGGGTTTCTGCGCTTCCTGGTGACGGGACCCTTTAAGTGAAATGACAAAGGAAGTTAGAGAAGCAAAAACATTTTCAAAGTTCAAGTTTGTACACAACATGCCAGAGAGGGTTTTATGGGAGAGACAGAGCAGTTTATTGCTATATGTGAAACACCCAGATGTACAGAGTCACTATGGTTGAACCTCAGCATCAGTAGAAAGTGTCTGGAGAGAAAAAAATGACCCGTTTCCATTTGTAGCCAGCTAGAACTTCTGACTTTTTTCTGGTGTATTTCCAAGTTTATAAAGTCAGAAATTCTTAGGGTCCTCTTGGAAATGGTGTGCCTTTACAAAGTAAAATTTCTGATAATTTTTTCTTCAAATGTCTATCAATAAAGTCAGAATTGATGAGATTTTCCATCTTTTTTGTGTGTGGAGATGCCTTATTGGATCACACCTTGGACAGCAGCTGCAAGAGGCCGATTGACTCCTCATGAGGTGGGGGCAGGACAGAGATGGGGCAGCCACCCTTCTGGGAGCAGTTGAGGAGCACGCAGCGGCCACCAAGGCTCCAGACGGCGTCGCAGCTCGGCTCCAAGCAGCAAGACTCCCAGCACGTGGCCCCGCCTCTCCCCACCGCCAGTGGGTACCAGCCCATGCCAATAGTGCTGCTCCAGTGGATTCCCAGAACGCCGCCAGTGACCCGACACATACCTGCCGCCGCATCTGGACCAAGACAGGGGGAGAACTCATCTCAACATGTTTTTTCTCATGAAAAGAATGCAGCAGCTCAGAGTTAATATGATCAAGCAGTCATGGTGTTCCACAGGGTTCTGTACTTGGGCCAATACTTTTTTTTTTTTAAATAAATCCGTCCATTAATGACTATTGTAAAGCAGCCTTCCATAACTGTTCTTTGCTATGCAGATGGCAGTCAGATATACCTATCTGTGACGCCAGATGAAACAGAGAAACTAGCTGGATGGCAAACATGTTTTATGACACCAAGACCAGGGTGACTGCCAATTTCCTGCTACTAAACTCATGTAAGACTGAAAAGACTGAGATGTGAAGCTGGACTAAATTCTGGACAAGACTATTTGTTTGGACTGAATTGACCCTCTAAGTTCTGTATGAAATGTTTTCAGATTACTTTTTGTTGTGGACTGGAGATATACAAATAAATGAAATGAAAGTAATCTGCTGAATGCTTCATTACGGACCTCCTCACAATTCAAGACGTTTCCTTCTCATAATCGGAATCTGGTTGGTCTTTTTGAGGTACATGAGGAGAAACTCAAGAGCAAATTTACAGATTGGCAAATGCTTGGACAAAGTTCAGAGAATCTGACAGGCATCCACAGCTTGCCAGCAGAGAGGAAGTGAGACTTTTCCTGCCAAATCAAGACGCTGATTAAAACCCAAAGCACACGGCCAGCGGGACCCTACCCTCACGGTCAGACCACATCTCATTCATTTCAGCAGTACAAGGAGCTGCCACATCTAAGATCTCAAAAGTAGTTTTCATACTCAACCATCCCCCATGACAAGAAAAGTTCCTGAGAAGAAGTCAAAGAGCTCAAAGTGTAAAGTAACAAAAGAAGAAATGGGAGTACTGGTGACAGGATGCTGAAGTAAAATATATTTCAGGATGAAGTTGGTCCAAGACAAATACAGCCGAGTCTCAGAGGAAATGTGAGGTAACATTAGTTAGAATCATAGATTAAGGTATGTGGTTTGGGTCTAGATCCTGGTGGTCAGTAGAGGAACTGCAGGACTTTTAAAAACTTCTCTGCCTGCATTGTAGGGTTGTTGGTTCCTCTCATTTGGCCATTTGTGGATCAATTAGGGGTTGGGTGGAGACGGCTCCTGCCAACATGTCAACTAGCTTGAAAACCCTTGGGGAAAAATTCCAGAAGAGCATCTCAGAGGAAGGCAGTCAATGCAGGACACCATTTAGAAAGAATGCAAGAATGCAGAATGACCAGGTAAACTCCACAGAAAATATGGAGCAAATCTAGAAACATGTAGTCCCTCTAGAAGATGTCCAGAAAATGATAACTGCAGCGTCCAGCACAAAGTCCAAATACTTTATGTTTGTAACAGTATGCATCATAATGATAAGATTTGTTAACAAAATACACAAGATCAGGTAGAAGTTTTTAAAACAAGACCATTAAAGGTTTTTATAGAATAAACTCCATTCAGTTGACTCTCAGAACCAGTTAAACCCATTAGGTTGTAGATGGGAGGACTCAGCCTGGCTGGAGAGTCTGTGCCAACACCAGCAACAGAAGCCTGGACCTTTAGCTACTGGGATTGTTTAAATGGACTTAATCTCTACAGAATGTAGTTGTTTGTGTTTCCACTGCACCCTAAAATACCAGGAAGTTTAGAGTTCCTTTTAGCTTTTCACAATAAAAGCCCCTTCATATTTCTGGCTGCTAGGCTGACAGAGCAGCGGGAGGACATTTTTGGTTTTCATGCACACCATCTTCATACAAGCCTGATACATGTTAAATTAAATGTTGCATGACTATAGCAAGAGCGAAGCTACCACACAAAAGCAAAAAACAGCAAGTTCTGTGGAAGCTGAAACTCTCTCTACCCTTAAGATCAGTCTCTAAACTTTCCTCTTTGATAAATATTACAGATAAGGCTGCCTCAGGTGCTTGGTCCATCCCTTTAGGTATGCTGTTACAGGCCTAGATTGCAGAGAGATTTCCCTCCAGTATGTCCTGAGTCTGCCCCGGGGTCTCCATCTGGTTAAATACGCCCCACACACGTCCCCAGAGAGCCGTCCAGGAGGCATCCTAACCAGATGAACCAACGTAACTGGTTCCTCTGGAGGAGCAGCAACTTTACCCCAATTTCTGCATGAATGCTGGAGCTCCTGGGCCCATCTCTGAGGGAGCATCCTGCCACCACCATAGGTGGGGGTTGAAATATGGATAAACAGAGTCTTGCCTTTCAGCTCAGATCTGTCTTCACAACGGACCAGATCTGAGTCCATACCACTGCAGATGCTCCATTCTTCCCTCAGTCACGAACAAGACACCAAGGCGGTTAAACTCCTCCACTTGAGGCAGCACCACACTCCTGACCTGGAGAGGATGCTCCACCTTTTTCTGACTGGTAACATGGACTCAGATGTGGAGGCGCTGACTCTCCTCCCTGGTGCTTCGCGCTCAGCTGAGAAACCTTGCAGAGAGAGCTGAACATCACAACTTAAAGTCAACTGGTCCCAGAAGAAAACCCAAAAGAAGCAAGAGGACGCGGAGAATCCAATAATACACCGATGTTCATTTGATTGATGAACAGATGTTTTGTAAGAACAGGTCAGGGCAGATCAGGTGTGTTTCAGATCAACCTCAGATCAGTTTATCGTTGCTCAGGACAGTTTCAGAAAAACAACTAGACAAAAAAATGAATAAATAAATAAAAAACAACACACTTTTGACATCACCTATGGGTTTCTGAAGGGAGCTTCTAAGGGATTGTTTTCATCTAGCTGCACGACACCATGTTGGTAGGAACCTTTACCAAGCACTCTGGGTAAATAAGAGCGACAAGCAGGTCTGAAAGCCAGCTTGAGCACGCCCAGCTCACAACTATTTTACCGTAGGTGGTTTAACATTTGCTAACTAATGTTTATTCTGATCAAATCTCTTCAGCGGCCTTATTTTGAAAGAGGACTGGCAGAGCTCATTTAGGACCCGCGCCGCTCGATCCGCCGCTCAGTCATCAGTTGGAGGTCCGTTTAAAACATATCTCTTGCCATGGCAACACCAGAGCATCAGTGTGACTCCAAAAACAAACACACAACATACAACAACACACAAAGCTCTACAGTCTGGTTCAAAGAGGATGGCTCTTTTGGCCGGTTTGGTCATTCGACCCCTCGACCAGTCTTCTTTGTCCTCAACACACAGAGCTCCATTGTCCTCTGTCCCCACTGTAACCCACTGAGCTGCAGAGAACACATCCATGCCTTCAGGCATCCGCTTCAGATAAGACGACAGTAAGATTACACACCGAAAACATCCCCCTGTGACAGTTGGCGGAGGATCCACACACACCCTGAGCAACCAAAGGTGTGTGTGAGTGGATGAGTGTGTGCTGGAAATGCAATCGTGACAGTGTGCACAGATGTGGCTTTTTATCCGTTCTCAGTCAACTCTAGTAGTTTGTTTGAGTTTAGAAGGTGAAGCTGGTTGTGTTTTACCTGTGGGTGGGGCCAGGAGGCAGAAGTGGGTCAGTGGTAGCAGCAGCAGGTGAGGTAAGCTCCAGGTGAGCAGCTTCTCATGAAGACAGGACATTTTTCCACAAGAACCTGCAGGGAGGAGAAGAGGCGGTTCATTTACACATCAACCTTCAATACCACAGAAGCCAGATGAGGAAAAAAAAAAAAGAGTATAAAATATCTGTGTGTAGACTGCCTTTCCATCTCCTGTACCAAAGGCAGTTACAGGGTTTTGTTTACCACTTTGGTTCTTGTTCTGCCCAGTTTTTGGATCAACAGTAGAGTCAGCTCCTATATTTATGGTGCTGCCTGGCTTTCTGAATAAAATACTTCAAATGGACTCTTCAGAAACTGTTCAGGTGAAGCCACATTAGTTTTGTCCAGTCCTTTTAATATGCTCAAAGGTGACGCCTCGCTCACACCTGCAGCAGTGCTGGATGGTGGTATATGACTGGCGTGTCTTCATCATATAAAAACAACCAACGTCCTGTACCTGGGGCATAAAGATGGATGCTTTATGGCCCAGGTACAGTGAGAACCAGCCATAGGACCACGATTTCGGCTGTGGAACACTCCCTCCCCTTCGACAAAAGCACAAAATATCCTTCAGTTTTGTAAATATTGGTTCAATCTTGTATATATCTGATTGGTGTAGCTTTTTGTTTTATTTTATTTTTTATTCAGCAGTGAGAGACAAAATACCTGGTTTTTATTGCACAAACCTGCTGAATAAAGTTGATTTTGATTCTTCATACACAATCTAGTGTGCAAAAGTTTGACGTCACCTCGTTCAAAGTGAAGGGAAAGAAACGGCGAGGACACGAGCAGTCATGCAGGGAGCAGAGACGCCAGCTGCCACGGGCCACTTTCACAGAGGAAAACAACAAAGTTCAGAAACTCTGAGTTTCAGGAACGGTGTTGAGAGTTGGTTCAGTCAACTCTGAGGATGGCGAGTTACTGCGACTATAAAAAGCCAGCATCAACGGAGCTCCGATACCCTGATTCACCATGGTAACTCATAGTGAGCGGAAGTGAGCTTCCTATTTTAGTCCACTTGAACAATCACATAATGAATTTAAGCACAAATTCAGACAAAAGTGCAGCAAAGGAAAGAGAGTTGATGATGGCGAAAACTGCAGGGCAAGTGAATATGTAGACCAATTAAAATATTTAATGATTGTGGCAACTGGAAAAAGAATAAAACTTGAACGTTGATGTGTGTGACCTCAAAGGAAAAGCAAATAAAGTGGTGGTGGTGGTGGAGGGAGGGAGTGGGGGGCGGGGGCTGTTTATGAGCCTGTTTTCTTTCGGTTCTGCGTTGTTCACTTTCTAATATCCAAGAAAAGAGTATGTTCAGTATGCATGTCCTTATAAAGAAAAAAAAAAGAAAGACATTTGTGCGTAAATAAAAGCTAATCAGTTTAACAACCCAAGATATCACACGTATGAACATGTGGGATATTTGGGAAGCGGAGAAGCCCAAAATCATATAAGCTGACAGTGACAACCCTCTTTAAAAACCACCAGGGTATCACAAATACAAGTCATGGCTCGTCTGATCGCTTTAAAAATCTATTCGGATCATAAATATGCTTTCCAGATACCAATGTGACATGTCACCGTTCAGGTGTCTAAAATGTGCGTAAGAAGATCGATTGTCTTAAACTGAACTGGTTTCAGCTGCATGAAGAGAAGGAGACAGAAAGAACCTCAGGGTATGTCGAAGTAAACCAGATCTTGACCAGGTTTACTTCCCAGAGTCAGTTACCATGGTAACAGACTCCAGGTATGAGCTACTTTGCTTTCTGAAACAGGCTCAACTGGACCCTCTTGCTCGCGGTTAAATAACCTCGCTTTGTGAAACGGACCTCTGGCGTGAATCAGAGAGCAGAGGCTGCAGCTGGTGAACACTGGCGTGCTGACCTGTGACCTTACCTGGCAGTGGAAGAACAGATGTGGGAGGAGGAGTTAGGTGGGCAGCAAGGTGCTGCGAGGTGACGGGTGAAGACGGGTCAACACCAGCACTCTGAGGAAGAGATCCAACATGGCCGCTTCAGCAGCTCCGACACAGCGCTGCAGAAGAAAAAATATTTCAAAAGTTCATTTTCTCAGCAGCTGGGTTTCTCAGACATAACTGACACCTGTGTGAGCCAACCGGACTTCAAGTTAAAGAAACAAGGAAGTGAAAGAGGTAAAATCCACTTTCTTTACAGCAGCGCTGAATCTTCCATCCAAGTCAAGGCTTGGAAAGGCCCACAACATTTCCCACAAGTCACAGCTGATAACATTTCCCAGTCATGGCCGTCTCTGATATGCCATCAGTCAACACGTCTATTCTGAGAACACAGCTCTTTACAGCAGTCAGTCTGCCCAAAATGAAAATGAAAAACAATAAACCACCAAAAAGTGACATCCTTTCAGAAACAAAACAAAATAGAAAATATGATATTCCAGCCTTTATCAGGTGATCTGCTGAGCTCAGCTTGACGCTACACGTCCCAGCTGCGGTGGAAATGTAACTATGTCAATACTTAGACCATTCAGAAGACGTCTATTTCCCCAGAATCCCTTGTGTTGGAAACAGAATTGATAAAGACATGAACAGATCAGCTGGTTACTAAAACAAGAAGATCCGAGTCTCCGAGCTCCAACACAGAGGTTTCTAGCCATTTTATTGAACTGAACTACGTAATACCTCATAAATTTCTAGAGAGAAGTAACAATGCAATGTGAATTTCTTAGGTATAAACTGCATCGAAGAAAGCAAAGAAAATCAAACTTAAAATAAACATGCAGTGAGAAACTGCTGGGAAGCAGGAGCAGTTGGAA
>JAOWBL010047424.1:48489-66539 GCA_028564865.1 Zenarchopterus dispar | reverse complement strand
CTTCTTACAAGGTTCCTGTGTTACAGAGTTTACACAGAATATAATTCTCCACAATTGTAACTGAAACAAGTAGCTGGTGCAGGAGTCCCAAAGAGTGGACAAACTGTCTCTTGCAGCTGTAAATTGGATGTGAAATCCACAAAGAGCATGAGCGCCAGTGAGTGGCGGTCAGTGAGGACATGTGAGGGACCACAGCGAAGTCATTCCAGTGTGGTTAAAGCACTCATCTCTTCAAATTACTCCCCTGCTTGTGCATGTACGTGGTTGTGTTTGTTACAGAGAGTAAGAGCTGGTCGGTGAGTCCATTAGGCGTTGTTTGGCGTTATGATGAAAGAGCGTGATTACACAGGAGTTTTATCTTGGGTCTGTATAAGCGAGAGTAAATTGGAACATAGAGGCTTCTAATGTCTGCTGGAAACACTCCCAACCTCACTGTGCGTGTCTTTTCCTGTTTTGTCTAATGGATGTGAATTGTTGCCAATTTTAGATATGAATAATAAATATTTACCATGATAAATAGAACAAATATAATGCCATTAATATCTATAAAGTAAGCAATTAATGAATGAGCCCCTGAGGATACACAAGGAGATGTGTATTTTTAATTAAGTGGCTCAAACTGATGTTTTCGGAGGTTTTTTTCTTGCTATGTTTCAAAAGGCATAGAGTAACTCTAACACACCAAGTACATTTACATATACAGTTTAGACTCTTATTAGACTTTGCAGTTGAACTGAATTCTTTTCTTTGTTTTAATATCCATATGTGTGAAAGGATTTTATCAATCGTAAATTTCCCCAAAAAATAAGCCCAGTTTTCCTTGTCATGCTTCTAATCTCTTTCCTTTCATGAGTTACAGGGAATCAACTTGCACTGCTATAGGCAGCGAAGATGAACCACCACAATCTTTTTGACTAATAACATATCAAAACAGTATTCCACTCCATCAAGGAGATGATGACCATTGAAGGAATTATACAATACGATCCAGACAGAATTGTCGATGTAAATGCACTCATGTCCTCAAAACACTAAGTGTACGGGTACAAGTGCATGATTTGGAACATACTGTGGTGTTAACTGCTATTTCAAGTATTATACGTTTTCAGTATATATTGTTTATATTCTGATACAAGGTTTTCTTTCTACACATGGGTCATGGACATGGCCTGAGGAATACAAGTAAGGTGCTGCAAACGATAACATTAATTTTGCTGATTAGGAAAGTTGCTTTAAAAAAAAACAACAAACTTCTACACTGATACTGGAGCACAATTTGCCCTTCAGAGTTGTGTGATGAGAAATGCTGACAAATTCATTAATGCATAAGTGAAAACATCACCAAATCATCCTTTTAGGACAGTTTTATCCTCTGAGGTCCTTAAACCTTTTCTCTCATTTTACAAATTTACTGCTATTTTTCTGACAACTATTTATTTAGCTTTTTTTCCATAAATACAACACCATCACTTTACAAATACTAAATAATCACCCTTGTAAATCCTCAAGTGGCATTTGAATACTAAAACACTCCAAATATTGATGATTTGCCTTGGTTTCTTTGGGATGGAGTGGGGATAATTTCAGGACTGCAAGAGTCACACTTAGATCCATTTCCTACATCCTATTATATCAGCCCTAATTTACACCTAATTCAGGAAATGATGGATAATTATGCTGTAACTACCTTCTAATTATTAATTATGCTTAATTATAGGGAAGTTAACAGGATAAAAAGAGAAAGTTGTTATTTTCAAGCTGGGGAGCCAGTTTTCCAACAGAAGTGGGTCCATGAGTTCTGTGTTTTCTCACTGGTATTTGGAGCATGTCGAGTTGGAGATGACGGGGTCCAGAGGATGGTAGGTGACAGGGGGACTGTGCTGGGCAGACATCAGAAAACCGATAGCCAACACACTCAAACTCAAACATGTACCTGTTGGAAAAAGAAACGGTGAGCATTAGTATTTCCTCAGAGAGCTGACACTTTGCGCCATCTTGTCGTTGTATCTTACCTACGATACTGCCCAGCGTGAGCTTCCGACGCCCCACCCTTTCCACCAGCCACACTCCCAGGAGGGTAAACAGGAAGTTGGTGAGGGTGGCAAGTCCCGCCAGCCAGATAGCCAACCTGTTGTCCCGCACTCCTGACATCTGCAGGATGGTGGCGCTGTAGTACCTATGTCATAGAGAGACAGGAAAAAAAAACATCAATGTAACTTTCCAAAAATGTTTAAACACATATTCTATTTCTATAGTAAAAGAAGATCAATACCCCCTTCTATTTAGTTTAACGGCAAGGTAAGCATTTTTGGACAATGTCACATGATATTGATATTTGGACCAAAATATCAACAAAACAGCTCCTTCATATTGATGAAAATGCCCCAATAGTCCCCTCTCGTAGCTGACCAGCATTATTCATTAGTGACACTGTGGTGCTAGCAGATATTGATAGTAACAATATCTGCTGGCTGGAAGTTCAAAGGTTGACCTGGGAGGTCTGGGGAACCTCCTCTCAAGATGCTGTGACAGTGACCTGGATAAACAGTAGAAAGTGTCTGGCACCACACTTTCTACAGGGTCCAAAGATGCTTCTTAGAACCCTGTGGCTTGCAGGGTGGGATCTCCGTGGACTTGAATTGTTACCCACAGATGCCTTCAGGTATCTGGTATCTGGAGAGACCAAATGAACAGCTCAAACTCTTTGCTGTGTACTTTGAACACTTAAAGAAATGATTGGCCTGATGTTACTGGGTGCAGCTGGTTTACTCTCCATGGAAAGTTTCAGAAAGCTTTTGGACATCTTCCGCCTCTTTGCTATAACCTATTTTCTGAAGAGCTAACCTCTCATCTGTCAGTCCCAGCGCTGATACTTCAGTTCACTGCACTTATGTAGAACCAGTTAGTAATCAGCTATAAATAGCCTCTTCCCTGTCACTTTCTGAGGCTCTTCCTCATGTTGTGTAATAATTATACATGCGACTCTAACACCGTGATGCTCTGTGTTGGTAGATTACCTCCAATCATCATCAACAAGGCTCTCGACCTTCATATGGCTTCATTTCCCACTCCAACTCTGATGCTATGTAACCAAGACAGAAGGGAGAAACCTATATATTTCTGCAAGGAGTCAGTAAACCACATTTGCCTCATTGTTGAGACCCTCAATAGGAGAAAAATACTCATTAAAAGAAAAATCCCATCGAAAACCTCTCCATTGTTTGTCTCACTGTCTCTACAGGCATTTTTGAATTAGCATTCTGCTTTTCATCTCTTTAAAAATCATCATTATCTCTCTTGTGTCCCCAATGTCTATGCACTTGTCCTTTATCTCTGACTCTTTCACAAAACAAAGACTTGCTCGTCTACCATGGTGTTCAGTGAGACAGTGCAAGAACAGACACACAAATGAGATGCTGTGAAACTCTGGTTTGAAAGCTTTACCTGCAGCCTATTAGCATATAAGTTTTGTATGACTGTGTCAGTCTTCGGTAAATTTAGAAATATTCCAGAAAATGCAGTTTCTGAGGAGACACACATATGCAGACGCACAACAAACAAGTAGGTTCTGGACGAGCAGCGGGAATAAAAGGTCTATTTCTGTTCTCAGCAGTACAGCCTGCTGTGCTCCATCTCTGCTCCTGCATCTTACTGATTACAGCGCATGCACTCTCATCAAAACTCCGAATAACAAGCAGCAGAAGCCAAATGACCATTTTTCTGACCACAGAAAATTTGTTAAATGTTAAAAGCCTCTCAGAAATGTCATGTCGCTGCATTTCAGGCTTAAAAGGCACCTGAGGGGCAAACTTGAACCTGCTTAATTCCTAAAATCGGTGAATATCCATCTTCTGCATGCTCATCATAGAGGCGTGAGGATGTTATTGTAGGACAGGACTGGAAGTAGTAGGAGTAAAAGGAGGACAACTTGAATACTGTCCCATGTTGTTTTATACTCAGCTGAAAATCCTCTGTTGTCAATGACTGAAGTCTGCAACTTGTGGACATCTACAGATATTTGGTTTTTCCCTGAAGACACTTTACTACCTCATCAGTTTTCTTTCTTCACTTTTGTCTCCATAACTGAAAAGTATGATGAGTTGGTTTGAGATCAGACTACTGACTTGACCATTGAAATATGTGCACCAGTTCTCTGCCTTTAAAAATGTTCCATTACCATAATACTGCCTCCACCGTGTTTGACACATGTAATTCCTAAATGGTAAATGCCATATATTTGTGAAACCTCTTAAATCAAAGCTAGAAGTCCACACTTTGATCCTATATTTGATTGTTTTATTTCAAAGTCATTGCGTTGGTGTATAAAAGGCAAAATTCTAAACAGTCATTATCACTGTACAAAAACTGCTGAAATGAGTTATTATTTAATTTTAAACAGGTTCTTCACACTAATGTGCAATCACACAAAAAACAATTGATACTAAAGAAATTCACACAGGCTCTTCTATACACTTAAAGACAAGGAATGTCATCTCTTATCCCAGTTCTGCATGTACACACACACACACACACCCAAGGTCTTTTCATAGGAGACCCTGAAGTGTTTGTGCAAAGCCATCTGACCCCCATCTTTGACCCCTCTAACCCTTTATTTTTTTCTTGAAAGGAATCAAAACATGGATTGTCCCTCCTGTCATGCTTCACATCCGAACTTCTCACTCAAACTGGGAAGAACAAATGACAAACAAGGAAAAAAGCTTGGGAACAGGAAGAAGTATAAATACCAAAAAAGACAAACTCACACAAACACAGTCATACAACCATTTATGCTTTTATATTGCCATTACCTCATAGATGAATTATTTACATGTATTTAACCACTTAAAGTATAATAAATTACAATCCCGAAGCCTGACAAACATTAGTGTTTTCAAGAAGTGCAACATTTAATCTGGAAACAGAATTAGAGATGCAGTTAACTGGTAAAATACTCAAATCAGGGCATGATAAAATGCTGTTCCTCATTAACCTCATTAATGAGGATGTGCTATCGATTTCCACCATCTTCTTCAGCATTCTATCTCTCAAAACTCTTCTAAGCTTATATCCAATATTGGTGAGAACGCATTACATCTACTGACACATTTCAGGACTCTTTTGGAAGCTGGTTGGGAGTACATGGCATGCAACCTTTTAAACATTTAGCGACAAATTGCTGTATTTGTCTTGGCTAAACGCGTTGAGAGGTTGCACAGGTTGGTTATGTCTTTGTGGGTGAAAACATCAAATTTGACTGGCGTTTGTTGATAGGAAGTGTTAAATAAGATCATACTGCTGCTTTGCACCTGTTAGTTGTATGAATGGTTCGGGATGTCAGGCAATAATCTTTGCTCAACAACTATCACCGGCATTATACTGAAAATAACTTCCTGATATAGAGAAGGAAGAATGCCCATTCAGCAGTGACTCACATGTATTTGCTGGAAGCGTCAACTTTGAAGAGGATGATTTCAAACCATGCTAAACGCTGGACGTGTTGCTTGCATTACATGTTAAGAAAAGCTGGCGATTTTCTTGTGTCAGCCAATGAAATTGCACCTTAGTACTTCACTAAGAAATCGTTAATGAGGGTGATCAAAGGATCTCGTAGATCAAAACAGATGAAAAGTTGATAATTGCTGCATGAAATCGTATAAACAGGTGATTTTGTGACACCTGGCTGTCTTGTGTACGTAGAAGGATGAAATTTAATCTGCTGCTTTGACGAAGGTGGGGGAAAGCGTGAGACGGGACCAGCACTGCTGCAGCACCTCCATCAACGAGGACCAAGTATCCCAGCAAGAATTCAAAAGGTGTCACATCCCAACACGATGTGTGCTGCTCTATGTTTTTAACGTCAGGACTGATAAACTCACAACCTACTACAAGATGGCAGGAAGGAAATGCATGTACAAACAATCCTTGTTTGTCTGTAGGAGCTCTATTCACACCGTCACTTAAGCTGAACATCTTCGTTTCTTCCTCTGCTCTGAGGCTTTAAATAGCAGTTCATTTTGACATGCCTCAACTGCCCGCAGAGTTGACATTAACTGTCATTTTGCTGCAAACACGTCATGTTCTGACTCATAACTGCTTTGATTGACGTGGCTTTGGCCCTCAACTAAAGTTTACACTCCTTAACATCTAATAATGGGGCTAGAGTTTGCCAGCTGTGGAGTGTGTTATCATATGAAGACAAACAAAGAAAAAGTCTCCTGGTTAAGTTTAGCTTTGCCGCAGGTACAATCACTGCTTATAAACTGCTTATTAACTTACGCTCACACCACTCAAGCTTATAATCACGCTTGTGCACGATTGCTGCTTGTCATTGTGTTGTTACATTTACCACCCTTTTGTGTACTTAAAGTGGGTTTGGTCTCAGTGAATGTGATGGTCACTCAAAAAAAAATCATCTTTTTGAGTATTTCTCATCTCGCTGTTGAGAAAATAGTCAAATAATTGTTCAGAGGCAAAGCCCTTATGTAATGCAGAATGTTTAAGTCATGTTATAGCACAACTGGATCGTATTAATGAGGCCAAAAACAGCTGGGAACTAGATTTTAATGTCAGGTAGATTGTATCCAGCGCTGCCAAAGCATTTCCATTACACTTATATGATAAACTGGATTATGGAATCACATGAAAAACCACTGCATAAAAGCAGGGAAGGGTTTTGTGATATTTGGCATTTTTTAAATTCTCTTTTTTTAATTATAGGTGTTTCCAGTACATGTTTTTCTTTGTAATATTTAGGTTTTGTGCAAATCTTGGGGTGATGGAAATGCAACCACACCGTCCCTGATCACACCTCTTCCAACCATGCCGGCGACCAGGAATCCAACCATCAATCAGGGATCAATCATTCTTGGGAACGTCTCTTATCACTTAACACTTGTCTCCTTTTTCTTACCTGCTACATTTGCTTCACTAAATGAAAGGCACGGATTCCTTCATCTGCATGCATCCTTAACCCTTTATAGGGTAGTCAATAAAATACTCCAAATTTCAACTCCAAAGGGTTACTGGAGAATATTAAAGGATCTCTAATAACTTTGTAACTTTTTTTGTAACAACCATAGAATGTATCTCTACCGAAGTTACCAAATATGGTCACTTCCTGTTAAAGGGCTGAACGCACTAAACAACAACAACAAAAATAAATAAATAAAACAGGTTAAGATCAACGGTAAAGTAAATGAGGTACAGAGACTGAAAAAGCAAACAAGTGCACGAGTGACCGCTTCTCTGAGCAAGAGACGAGGTGTTGGAGCAACAGAGAAGCGGAGGGGGGCTTGTACCGAAAGAGAGTAGGAAGTGAGAAAAGGACTGAAAGGTGAGAAGAAGAATGAAAGGAAGGAGGAGATGTGGGTGTGAGAACAAGAACAAATGGACAGACAGGAAAAAGGTGCAGAGAAAGAGAGAGAGAGAGAGAGAGAAGTTTGTGTGAGAGACAGGGAGAGATGGAGATTCTCCTGGGAAGTGTCCTATTTTTCAAATGAATGTAAATGAACACTGAGCTGCGTCACATTAGTGCTGGAACCGAAAGCGCTCAGCCCAAGTGGATACACTTCAGGTTGGATGTACTGACTCCAAGCTTCGCTTACACACACATCCATGAAAAACTCCAAATGATTTCTGTTTAAGGTCTTCCTTGTTAAAAAAAAAGGGAGCATGTCAGTGAAGTGGAGTGATGAGACACAACAAAGAAAAACCTTGGTTTTTCCACGCACGTATCAAGTAAACAGAGGTTGAAATATTTAATTTTGGAGTATGACAAGTTTGCATCACTCATGAGTCAGACTGGCAAACTTTATCTCTTCTTTGTTTTGTTCTCAAGGATTTTTTTCTGTTTTAAATTCGAAAGATCCCGTGTTTCCAGTGGGTTGTATAAAAGGCTTTTCTCGTCTTTGTTCTTTGTCTGGTGTTATCAGACTGTATAAAAAGAACTGGACAATATCTCTGTGATGTCACCCATACGTTTTAAGAAGAGGGCTCTTAAAGCACATTTTTAGGAGCTCCGGTCCACGCTTTGCTGACCGGGGTCTACTCCCAACACTGATTAATCCACAAATGGGGAGATATATGTAACAAGCAAGTCTGACAGTTGGTTTGAACGCAACCATCTCAACCATAGTTACCACAAGCGAGTTTGACTTTCTCAAGTGTCACTACTGCAATAACATCTGAAATTCAAAAGGTCTGTGGGTGAAGACAGCGTTGTCTGCGGTGGACAAGTTAGTGGCTGTCCCGTCATTTTGTCCTAGCTGCCTCCAGCTTCTCCAGTGGAGCCACCAGGGGTAAGACCGTGGACCTTACAGACCAACCAAGCGCTGATTCCAGCAGTGTGTTAGTACAATTAACAGTACAAGACATAATATCTTTAAAATAAGAAAAATATGCACTATGTGATGCACAGAAGTCAAAACCAAAAGTGGTAAGTAGCTGAAAGGATGAAAACTAGCTGTTTGACGTCACAGGCTGCATTGCAGCTGTCACTCAAAGAAACCACAACCCTAATTTTGCATAAATTTCTGGTTTAATATAATTTAAAATGATAATATAAGATACAGCGGTCACTTATGTAAAATCTAGCTTCAGAGATTGAAATCAAGCTGTAAGTATGCTTTCTTTATCCTGGAAAAGTTGAACTTTTAGGCATGTTGGTTAGTGCAATATGACTCAAAAACCCTAGTGGCCATTTGAGGAACTGCATATTTTGGCTTTTCCACATAGGCAAAAGTTTTGAAAACTGCATGCAGAGCCTTAACAGTAACTCACCTGTTTGTCTCCTTGTATTTATAATCCTCTGCCACTTTGTCCATGTTCAGTTTGACTAACTTTCCAAACTTATAACTAGCTTCACTCTTTATTTTTGCACTTAACCCTGGAAAATCCAACAACCCTTGTTTTTAATTTGGGTATCAGTAAAAAATGGTCAAATCTGACCCCCGTGGGTTCTCCAGGGTTAATGATCAACAAATATGAGTCCCTGGCAGTTCTCTTCTTTATTCAGATTCAGACAGGTATTTCATTTCTTTCTGAGAAGCCATTTTTACTTGTACGCTGCTGCAGGCTGCTAGTGAACACCCCCTATGTCTATTTCATTTTAAAAATCTACTTTAAAGGTACATATTTTTAGTGCTTTATGGATTTATTATTTGCAAACGTGTGTGTGTTCATGTTTTGTCGGTGGCCAGCTCTTCGCTTTGTTTGTGACACAGGCCAGCTGGTCCTCACAGATGGTCCACCAGACAAATGTCATCCTGGAAATGTCACGAAAACCCGGTTTTATGTGGTCACTCTGCTGGCGGCCCACGGGGAGCTGGCAACTCTGGTTTAGGTGCCTGATTTGAGCAAATATAATGAAAAAAAAAAACACATAAAAGCAGAGCTGCTTGTCACAGAGTGCTTGTGTTTTAAAGCTTTCCTAAGCAGTTCAATTAAAAAAGCTTCTTCCACTGAGTCCTGGAGTCTCAGCGTGACCTCTGTAATGAGAAATATTCCAATTTGCCTCTAATCAGATGCCAGAAACGCGTCACGCTCACACGCCATACATTATTACACTGCAGGAGAAGGCTTATTCTGGAGATAATATATGGGAAAAAAAGCCTTAATGAAATCTAATCTTTGATGCAATAATACAGCACCCGACGGAAAGACTAGCACTTAGTATGAGTTAGTCATCCACTCAAGTGTTTTCCAGCTTCCTTGGGTCTGGTTACCGTATGACGCCTCCCCCATCTGGTAACAGCTAATTTTGCCTAACTTAGGGACGCTGCCTAACATCTTTACTGGCTGTATTTGAGCACTCAGTTTTGGATTGTATCATGAAAATAGATTCATGGCCCAAGATATAGACTTGATTAACTGGTTAGTTGGAAAAAAAATCAGCAAGCTGTCGCTAATATGAAAATGTTGATTATATGGGAAGTTTTGGAGGGAAAAAAACAGTTTATGAACACTGCACAGTTAATTCTCGCTGACTGTGCCTCAGATTAGATTGAAATCTATGCATTCCCTGAGGTCATTAAACTAAATGAAAGAAAGATGATCTGGTCACAGATAAAGAAATATTCCACCATTTTCCAACCTCCCCCGTTTGAATGAGTGTGAAAATTACAGATGGGGACAAAACTTTTTGCAATCGAGCCCTGTTGTTTGAAAGTGCACATCAGATGGTCGTTTCCAAATATTTCTCTTATGTTTTTTTTAATCATCTACATTTGGTTCATACATTTGAAAAAATTAGTAATTACATTGCAGTTATAAAAAAACTAAAAACATGCACGAGTCCTGCTGCTGTCAGATCGGGAAGAACAAAGATCCAAACCAAAGAAGACAAAAATGAGAGATTATAACAACTGGAAGAGGAAAATAGGGGTAACTGCGGTTATTTTTCTTTGGGTTAAACTGATACTGAAAGCTGGAAGTGTGCTGTTCAGAGAGAATTGTTTTACTTACACAAAACAGTCCACCTAACAGTCAAAAAAGGAAAAAAAGGAAAAAAGAAAAAAAAAAAGGTTCCACAGCTTAACACGATTTTTTATGATCTTTGTGATTGTTATTAAAGCCTGAGGTAAGGTGATCTATCGGGGTGGTTCATGAATGAAGACATCCCAACTTGTTTTGGATTGATTTGAATTTTTGCATGGTTTTTAAACTGCGTGATTTTATTTAGTTACACTGCTGCAACTGTCAAATTTGCATGCGGACTTTTTGCATGATGCTCGGACTGATTGGGACATGTTTACTGGGAACAGCTGGCTTCGATTAAGCCACCACCTGGAGCTCCTGAAACATGTGTATTTATGAACAGACAGTCAGGAAGAGAGGAGGAACATGAGCAGAGGAAAACACTGGAGGGACTGGAGAGGGTGCTGGAGGACGAAGCCTGCAGTTGGACCAGATGAGAGAGCGCCGGCACGGGAGGCCAGACTCAAGGCGGACCTGAACTGGATGAAGGCATCACCCAGACAGCTACATTGAAAAGGAACCTCCATCTGCTGTTGACTTGAGCCTCGCTGATTGTTAAGAAGCCAGTTCTGCAGCATCTAAGGTTCTCCTATTCACTCTCAACCCAGTGACGCGTCAGGAGGCGGGACCATAGACCGTATAAAACAATGGCCAAAGCATTCAGTCACATGACCCCTTGGTTTCTGAAGCCCAGTTTTCTTCTCACGGGGGGCAGCCATGTTGTTTTGGAATCTGACAGAAACAATGCCACCGTATGTCAAAGTTAGCTTTGCTCGCAGCTCCTTCAGGTGAACCCAGCCGAAATATCTGCAGTGCTGCCGTCAGACATTTACAGCAGAATATACCGTTTAACATGTTGACTCCATGTTGAATTCAAACATGAGTGTGGCGTTTAGCCGATACTGGGTTGGTACAAACGGGTGGTTGCTTCGCTAAGTGTGGTAACATAACGGTTCTGGAGGAAATGAAAACAGATAGCCATTGGCTGAGTCGACTGCAAATCGTATTAAAAATAAATGTAATGCTTTTCTATAAACTCTCCTGGCGTGATACCCCCAGAGTTGTTACGGGTGTAAAATCAAACGATTGAGACCAAAAGCGTTTTTTTTTTTTTTTTTGTTTTTGTTTTTTTTTTTTGTTTTTTTTAAAAAAAAGACTCTAAATATGTTTATTTCTGCTCTGAACTTGGACGTTTTAACGTGGGAGTTGATGCAGATTGACTCGCTCAATTGAGGAACTACAACAAATCTTAGTTCGGTTGGCGCTTGGGCGAGAAGTGTGAGGGCGTCTGACTGGACCTACGACCACGGATCAGCTCCAACCTCCCAGTCCTTGGGAGATGTGTTTTAGCTCCCTCCTATTTATGTTATTTTAGTGACTGAGCTCGACTTTTATTCACTTTTTATGCAACACTAGTGATGGACTTTTCCAAAAATTGACTTTTTAATTTTTTAAAAATCCGACTTACCTTATATTTTAACCCTTGTGATTTTAGAGTTGTTTTTATGCTCTTGACATGTTTTGTGCCAATATATAATTGAAACCCACTCTACTTTTGGCTTTCTTTTTAACAGTGAAACCTTTGGGCTAGTATTGAAGAACTTTACGCTACGGGCGTGACAGACCCACCCATGTTAGGAGAGGAAGAAGAGAAATGGATGTCAACTTAGTTTTCTCACAGGTAATCCATATGATTAAATACTCTAAGACAGAAAAATTTAATCCTAATACAAAAGAGGAAAGTGCATGGCTCCTCACCAGATGTTTCTTTCCACGTAAAGGGGTTATAAGCCGTGTTTTGAATCAAATCTCACCTGCTCAGTGTTTAATGGTGTTGTACAGATAAGAGGTGAGTCACCTGACTGCCCCATCAGAAATGTGGTATAGCCACAGAATAACATAAATATATAATATAAATACAACACAACATTTTGGTATATAACGTGAACGTATAGGCTAAGCAGCAGGACACCAAACAATGTTCAAGGACAAAAATATTAAGGAAAACTCATTTATTTGCATCTAGCTATAGCCAAATAAAAAATGCAAACCCTGAATATAAATGATAATGCTGCTGGGATTACTGCATGTTTTACAAAGTCCAAAAATCCAACCAGAACTGGATCTGGGGTTTATTTCTGAAAGCAGGTTTTGTGAAAACTACAATGAACCAAAATTGAGGGAAATTCAGGGTTTTCCATTTCAGACAGCGAGGCAACTTGAGCCTGAGAGAGGGTGAACTCTAGCCCATTTCAGAAACCGAAGTGTCTTGTACTTATAGCCTGTTGCCATGGTAACGCACTTTGTCAACATAAGCGGGCCGGAGAACAGATTTTATTCCACAAACCTCAAGTTCCTCTCCGTCTCCTGAATTACTTTGAATTAAACGTATTAAAGTGAGGGACAACGGCTGACAACCACAAGCTTGTAATGTTCACGTTAGCTGTCTGAACTGTTCCCATGCTGCTTTTTTCCCTTCTCCACCAGCGTGATTGCAGCTCAGTAGAAAAATCAATCCTAGGTAGAACACGCCGACATTCCACCACTTGGCAATCATGTGATATTAAAACAATCAGTAAATATTTAAATTACACATTCACTTGCTCTGCAGTTTCTCCCATGCTGACTGTCTCCTTTGCTGCTGCAGCTGTCACTGTTCCATCAGTGGTGTCAAGTTAACTTTATTTAGCTACAAAAGCTTTAATTCTAATGATGAAAGGTAGGAGGATCTCTTCTGTTTACTTGCTGTTGCCATGGTGAATCACAGTAAAGGCACTCTATTGATGGTGTCTTTTTATAGTCGGGGTTTACACGCTTTACTCAACTTTCTCAAAAATGAATGGAAACAAATCTGAACCCCTGATCTGAAACTGGAAGCTTTGAGGTACTATTTCAATTCAAGAGTCTGTTGAACGCCCTTTCTGAAAGAAGACCCCTGAAATATGAAAGTTATCAACCAAAAGAACTAAAATTTGCTGATGTCTCTTCTTAGATGGCTCAGGTAATTTGGTCCATCACACAATAAGCCTGTGAGATGTCTGTAAATTTAAACCTCAACAAACAGATAAATAAAATTAGAGATGAAAAGTGACCTGGGTATTACCAAACAGGTGTCATAAGGTGCCTTGTTCTGTTTCGAGAGCAGGGATCTATCGAAGAGTGACTTCACAGCCACGTCATTCTCAAAGGAGATATCTGAGGACAGAGAAGGAGCTGTTGAAAATGTTCAAAACTGTTTTTATCCACCTGAGGAGAGAAATCACTCAGGCAAGGAGTACGTCACCGCCAAGGAGCCAAGGGTTGCTTCCAGTCAACTAAAGACCTGTCTCCCACATCCTGAGGTTAATGTCCATCACGTCCACCACCACAGAACACTAACAGTGGAGGACACCACAGGCAGCGCTCCACACAGAAAGTCAATGCTCCATGGTAAGAGCATCATTGGTCCAATACACACGATCCAATATTCCAATATCACTAGAACAGTGTGTTGATTCAGCTCTTTGGAGCATTTTTTAGACTCTTGAACACAAGAACAAAAACCTTTTGTTTCAAAATGTACCTAAGACAAGAGTTCAGAGAAAAACAAGAAAAAAAGTAGACTCAGAAAATTTTCAGTCCTTGTTCTTGGTCTCTTCTTCTGCCGTGATCTGCCTTTGTCCCCCTCCACACCTCACCGCCACCAGCGCCATCACTTTTCTCATCCCCCCTGCTTCTTTTCTTTCTCCCACTGCAATCTTTCTCTTCCCATCTTTTGTCCCTTCTTTTCCATCGCTCTGTCAACTCACTCTGCTGACTTGTCTTGACAAGATGCAAACACACACACACACACAGTCATGCTCACCAGTCCACAGTGACCTTTACATGCAAGAGGCTAATTTAACTGATGGATGGATATCTACTGTGGCCTACAGCTGTATGAGGAACATTGCTCTTTGTTTGTGCTTGAACAACAAAAGAAAAGTTTAGACAATCTAAAGCATGAACACAATTCATCCATCACGCTATCTTTCGGCTGATGGTCAAACAGAAAGAGACTCAGCCAGAATCAGAAGCTGTCCAGACACCTGGTGTGGTTGTCTTTTTCCTGAGTGATGTTTTATTGACCGGTATATGTCTCCTCACTGACAGGTTTCTGTGGCAGTGTATGAATTTTGAACGTGTGGGTGGATTTGTGGGCGTGTGACTGTGACATAACAACCAGAGGTCCAGTCAAGCAGCAGGGATAAACACATCTTCAGGCTGGTTCAAACAAATGGTTTTGATCTTTACAGCTTGATGTCAACTACAGTATATGGGTGTGAACTGTTATGTTTCTCATCAGGTAAAATTGAATAAAGCTACATATTTATGAATATTTAGGAGGCTATTTTTTTTAGTGGTTAATCAAACTGCATATGTTGCTCTGAGTTCAGCTGAAACTGTCATAACTGATTATAGAAACATGATCATCATTTTAGTAGTGTCTAAATGCTTGTCTGGTGGTCAAAAGTAGGATGATGCACTTTTACCTTCTCAAGAAGGACTCACTGATTCTTAAGGTTAGTTTAAAAAAGAGTAAGGGATGCCTGTGGATGGTAGTGCAGCTTTTGTACTATGCTCTGATACAGATGATCGGGATGCATGTGTGAAAGTTGATAAGAATGTGTTAATACATGTTGTACTTCAGTGAAAGTAAGAAAGTACAGTCCAACAGTCTGTTAACTACTCCTTATCAGGAGTTCAGGTTGCAGCTTAAGACTTCCCTCCTCACAACCAACTCTTCTAGCCGTTGTAAAGAGAAACTGAAGGGTTCCCAAGTCAGTCGAGGTTTTCCTAGCTCTACTCTGGGGTCTCCTCATCCCTAGGGTGGCAACCAGGAGGCATCCCAACCAGATGCCAAAAACCACCTGAAGACCCACAGCGGACATGTTTGGGTGGTACGCAAACTAGAGCAGATCTAGTGCTGTACCAGAACCACTTTTAAAATTCTTCATAATGATTGGACTCAGTGACATTGGGAGTTAGCTCTAGAAAGCCTGTATGCCATGGATGACCAGGGTTTTCCTGTTTGAGCGACAAAGCATCAAAACTATCTGAATCACTAATTGTCCAAATGGACAAACAACCACCGTGGCATTGTTCTTCAGTCCCTTCTGTTCTATCACTTGTTGCCATTGAGGAAACACCACGCCAGTGTCTCCTAATGTCTAAATGAACATGGGGAGGTAAGATGGGGTTACACGTCCAATGGTCATAGGCAGGGACCAGGTTCACCAGACAACTCCATCAGTTCATCTGACCATAGTACACGTTTCCACCATTTGACGGCCTGTCCCAGATGCCTCTCAGTCCAGCAACATTGACACCACCTCTGGACAGGGTTAACACAGGTCTTCTCTTTAGCACAAAACACTTGGCATGTGAATGCTGCTCCTTATTGTAGTGACAAAGATTTCCCGAGGTGATCCCTTGTCCATGTGGTGCCATCTGAGGAATCAGAAATCACTAGTTTCCAGCTTAGGCTTGTGTACCTTTAAGCACTGAAATTTCTCCAGAGTTCTTGGGTCGTCTATTGATATGGACAGCAGAAGGAGAAACATGCAAATGAATTCTAATTTAAAACTACCCAATAGACGACAGTTTTAAAGGCCACTATAATGGGGAAAAACAAAAGACAATGGTTTCTATAGCTGAATTAATTGCTATGGATATGAGGCCCACAAATGTAGTCAAAGGAGAAGGCTTCAGATAATTAAGTGGACGGATCCCGACTACACCATTTTACACTCTCCGTCTCTTAAATACAGAACAAATTCCAATCAGCATTAAAAATCATCTGTCATAAGTTTCAAGGCTGACTTTTGGAGGCATTCATGCCTGGTACTTGTTATTTTATTACAGAGGTGTGGGAATCCCCAACCTTTGTGTTGGAAACAAAAATAAAGTAGATTAGCCATATGGCAGTTAACACTGTGCAACAGCTTGGAGAAGAAGCAGGCACCGTCGGTGCTCCTAATTTCAAACATGTAGCTGTTCTGCATAACATTGCCGGCAAAATTCAGTTATGTACAGAGACTATAATAAAAAGCCAGAGAAGTAAAACCATTGAAGAGCATAGACCAAGTATACTGAACAGTTGTGGGCTGCTAGAAATCCCTCGGTACACTTTTACAAAGACAGCCAAGGCTACTGCTGCTTTGAGAGAAAGACAAAAACATGAGAATGTTCCAGAGCTCAAGCGAAGACATGCTAGAACTCCACCTGAGAGATGCTGGCCTGACTGGTGGAGCAGAGATGGTGAGTCAGATCCCAGAGTCATGAAGAAAGGAGCTCAGAGACTGGACCTAACAGGTGATCAGCAGAAACTGGCACAGGACACGTCAGAAGTTCTGACAGAACCACTGTTACTGTAGCTGAACTTGTCATGGTCAGCAACGGTTCTGGTGCTCTTCAAGCTAGAGAACCACCACCTGTCTGCAAAGGAGGATGACAGTCATTTGCTGCTGAAGAAGGAGATCCTCTGACCATCTTCATGCCTCAAAGACTCAGCTTCAATGAGATTCTATTTTGGGGGAAAATTACTGTTTTCTTTCACCTTTTTACCAGCTGCCCCTTTTAGGAAGGGACAGTCCTGAAATTTGTTGTATTTTAAACAAATTAAAATGTGCTGACATGAATCACTGACTGATTATTCTCATTTCCTACACTCTGCAAACATGTTCTATTTGGCCTAGGAACCACTGACTGTGGCCGTGAGCCAGTTAGGGGTTTCCACTCTCAAGACTCTGGATACCGACTCAGTCCTCACTCTACTGTCACCAACCGGTCGGTGGGCTTTCCCCTCAGCTGAAGTCTATTTTGACCACCAGCTTGGCTCCTGGGTTTTTTTTTAGCTTGGGTTGAAGGTGCTGCATAATTCATGCATGAGTTGAAGGCCCCAGGCCAGATAGAATTATCTAGACCAGTGGTCTTCAACCCTGGTTGAAGACCTGGTCCTCAAGATCCTGCGTGTTTTAGATGTTTCCCTGCTTTAGCACACTATGACACAAATGACTGTGTCATTGACAGAGTTGTTCAGACCTTGATGACAAACTGATAATGACCATTAATTAGAATCAGGTGTGTTGAGGCAGGGAAACATCCAAAGCCTGCAGGACGGTAGATCTTGAGGACCAGGGTTTAAGACCACTGATGTAGACCTTCCATGGCATGGCATGGTATATAAGCACACACACACACACACACACACAGCAGATGACCTCAGAGTCTGAGGAGGATCTACTGTCATGTAGGTGACAGATTTATAAGCCATTTATGCTTTAAATGAGATTTGATTTGTGTTGCTGTGCATGTAAACTGGTTATTACATCCTTGGATGTAGTCTCTTTGTTTTACTGAAGACGGGGGTGTGCTCTTCTTTTTATTTAGTGCTATTGGTTACAGAGTCTTTACGGAGATAACTTTGTAGTCTGATAACAGGAACACTTCAGGAACACTAATATGACTCTTTTGACTGGCTGTATGAAGGATTTAAAAAACCCCAGCCAGATGACACTGTCAATACACGTTTAATAGAATGTAGCATTTATCTGTAT